>SNQJ01S0075874.1:17497-27871 GCA_010110895.2 Picea sitchensis
ACTTTATGTATATGGATCCATGTCAAGGCATCTTTATCGATCACACACACATTCTACTATTTAATATCTTTGATGAATATTTATTCTTATGGTTAGGTAAGTGTAGGTGAGTGAAAGGTACAAAATTTTATATATTAATTTTATTAAATAATATTATAATGTGAAGTGGTATATTATTATAAATTAAAATGTTTATTATTTAAAATGAGTGAAATATTTTAATAAAATTATTTATATATTTTTATTGATGAAAGTATATAATTATTAAATGAATTAAATTAATGATGATTATGGTTAATGTGTATTAAAAATAAATTTGGTCTTGAATTTCAAAAAAGGTAAAAAAATATTTTGTTTACTTTAAAATATGTTTAAAAAGTTTTGTAAAAAAATATTTTGTTTACTTTAAAACTTTATTTATATGTTTAAAAAGTTTTAAGAAAAATATTTCTACATTTTTATAGTTTTATCAAGTTAAAAGATTAGGAAGGATAGTATTATAATAAATATTTTGAAATCCACTCTATTTCAGTCAAGCACTGGCAGCGACTTCTCTCTAGCGTGTCTTGACTAGATCAGGGATCTGGAACTTTATTATCCGAGATAAATATCTTAGACAACACTCAGTGAAAAGCTGGCTTCGAGAAGAGACGAGATCCACTAGCGCGACCTCACACTTTTGGAGGAACCTGTTGAAAGCTACACATTTGATTACCTCACATATTTTCTGGCGCCCTGGCTCGGGATCCTCCATTTTACTTGGTCAAGACAATATATTGGGATTGGACAACTCGACAAATTTTTCTAATCAACTACAAACGACTCTCCACTCGAAGAACATCCGGTAACTATCACAGATAAGGGTCAATTCCAGATCGGATGCACTGTCAAATACCCGGATCTCCAGTAATTCGCTTGGACTTAGATCAGAAACAATGTGCGAATGGACCAACTTCTGTCAGAATCTCACACATCTTGGCATCTGACTCACAAATACGGAAGACCGCTAATGGTGAAAGTTACAAATTACTCGTACTTGTTTGCGTTTGTATTACACTTGTAATGAACACAAATTCTATATTAATATATAATTGGGAAATTTTCCTATTGGAAAAAACAAATATTTTGAAATTGTAATTTAATGTGGATGTATCATGACATTTTAAGAGAAAGTGATTTTCATCTTCAACCCTCTTAGTGTCATAAAGATGACAAATTCTTTCAACCCGCGATGTTTTATGAATTGTTGTTTTTCATCTTCAACCCTCTTAGTGTCATAAATATGACTAATTCTTTTGACCCACAACGTTTTAGGAATTGCCCGAGTGTTGCCTACAAGACCTCTGGAGGTGGAGGCTTCACTGACATGCCTCCCGCGTTGGCGAATTTCCCCCCCTTTTGCTCCACATGTGTGCCATCAAAATTCATGAACGATTGAAGACAAAGCTCCCTGAACCAGTGCCACCTCCTAGAACTAACATGAATGCCCCACTACCAAAGATTAGACTCGTAACAAACTCCTCACCAGAAGGCCCCAAAACATATCTAGGAGTCTTTCTTGTCGACTATGAGGACATGGAGACACGAGCGGTTTTTTCTAATGTGTTATGAGAAATCGTCATCTTCAAGGCTATGCAACCTCCCCAATTAATCATGACATAACAACTTCTACTAGCTTCCTCCTCTCAAAAATGAAACCTAGTACGACTGGCAACTTCTTCGTGATGCTTCGACACTAACCAAAATGAGAACTACATACCAGCTCCCTGCCACTCCACCTCCTTAGCATGCTGAATGGTCATACTCCACAAGGTATTTTCAACCTCGCCCATCTTGTCCATCACCTCATCTCACTGTCTCTAGTGTCGACTAACCGTTGTCCTCGTCACATAATCGGTGCATGTCGCTCGTCACGTCAGGACACAATTGCTCCACATGGACATGCACTATCTCACCAACGTCCACCCTATTAAGGAATTATTATTCTATAAATTAACCCTTTCCTTTATTTCCCAATAATTACTAAATAAAATTCATTTTATTAATTAATATATGATTTAAAGTAACATATATAAACATATAATAATGGAAATAATTTAATAAAATTAAATTTTATAATTATATATGTGCTAACATTAATTATATAATTTATTGAAAAATTTAAATAAATATATTTTGTTTTTTTAAATCATCATTTCTATTTACCAAGAGAAATGAAAATTGTATTTACAAAATGCATCATACACTTCTAAAAACGAAGTGATAAATAAAAACTTCAATAAATAGTAAGTGGTACTTACAACATCATCAATTCCATGCATCATGACCCAAACGCATAAAGTATTTAAAAGGTGATTTTAATATGGAGTTAAAAAAATTCACGATTTTATATAAATTATTAACACATTGTCTTAAATTATTAAAAAAACACCTTATCAAGACATTATCATAATTGTACTTTGTTTTAAATTATAAAAAAAACAATTATTTAAATTATAAAGTACATTATATCACTTAAAATATGTTATTTTTAGTATTTAAATTCTTTTAAAGATATGATTATCTTTATTTATTTAAGATAAATACTTTTCTTATAATAACGATCATAATGTTTACTTGTCCCCTCAGACAAGAACATTATAAAAACATAACTTGTATATTAAGTCTCAAGTAAGAAATATAACTTGTATATTAAATCATATATATGTTAAATATATTAAAATTTTATAATAATTAAATATATATAATATTTTTATTTTGTTATTTTAAATATTTTTTATATGAAGATAATATAAAATGGATGGACATTAAATTGGTGTAAGAGATCTTCTTGTTTGTAGAACATCTCCTCCCTGCAATGATTTGATTATTAAAGTCTATTGAAGTATACATACCTTACTCTCCTTCAGATTTGAACTTATGACTTCTTAAAAAAAAAACATATATTCTTAACCATTAAGCCCACTCATATTATATATAATGATTATAACTATTTACAAATGTAAATGACTTTGTTAAAATAATATTTTATATCATAATAACTTAGTAAAAAAAAATACTTGTATAGTTTTTTTTAAATGTTTTACATTAGAAGTTAATTAGTCTAAGTAACCTGCATTATATGTTTTAAAAATAATTGAATAGTAATTTTGTTGTCCATCTAAATTTTTAATGATTAAAATCTATTCAAGTGAGAAGTAATGAACTTCATATATGGAGTACCCTATATCAAATTTGAGGTACAATTTTTAATAAAAAAATATTATTTATGTTAATAAAAAAATATTATTTATGCAAGATAAATCCTTTTAGTAGAGGGATATATATATATATTTTTTTTTTTNNNNGTACTACCTACAAAATGGATAAAGCCACTACTTTTTAACTCTACACATATAGTCATTTTAATTATATATATACACAATTTGAATATACTTTGAGAAATAATAAAAGAGATTAAATCTTCAAATTCTGGAGCTAGTTATCTCATCTTAGACTTTTGTTATTAGTATCTACTAAAATATTATCTATTGTATTGTTCGTAGTAAGTATTAATAAAATATTAATTACATTTAAAACATACATTAGCACCCTTCTCGAGTGATAGCTAGAGATTCCATATGAAAAGATGAACCTAAATTGTCTTATGTTTGTGTGGGTGGACTGGGTGATGGGTGAGTTGCAGGTACTAGAAGTTCCGTTAGAAAGTTGATAAGTGCAGATAAACATACAACTAGTTCTTCAAGCACATTGGTTGCCTCTAGTTTTGTTTCTTTAGCTTTTAGACTCAAAATTGAGAATTGCACTTCAATATCCCATTCTTTCAAATGATGTAGAAAGTATTGAGTTACTTGACGATCGACAGGGGGTTGTTGTCTTATCATTATGTGAGCTCAAGATGCTTGATCCTCTAAGACTAGGTGCATTGCTTAAGCTGCCAATGCAAATGTCATGTCATCTTTACTCTTGTTGGTTTGAGTAATCCTTCAAAGATGCCCAAATTCTTCTTGCACTATGCACTTGCAACATCATGAATCCATGTTATGGGATGGAAAGTTCAAGCATAAAGAGAATCGTGTATTTCAACTCTAAGTTTCAGAGAAGACATTCTTGCAGAGGGTAAGAGATCATTTTTATTGCATGAGGCATTCACCTTCAAAGTTTTAAGATTTTGGTGGATACTCCATCCACCTCTAACTACATTTTTCATTGTGATTGCTGCTATTGGTGTTGGGTGAATGATTTGGAGGTCAATTGATAAGTTTCTTGGAGATGGAAGTTGGATTGGAATTGCTTTGGCAGATGGAAGGAATGTGGAGGCAACTTGTCATTACATGTGAGAAAGCGACAAAATGACAGGGGGACTTTGAATGCCCCTCCATTTTAACAACTGGCTTTCATGTGGATACTACTTAGGTTAAAACTTTCTTTTGGTCTTGGAGTAACACCTGAAATTGCTATGATTGGCTAAAAGCTCATCTTCCTTGAACATAAAGAAACATGTTACGACCAAAAACCCAAAAACATTTGGCACAAGTGAAAGTTTGTCCCCTTACAAACCATCAATGAATCATTTCAAGATGAATTTACCTGCATTTATGGATAACAACCAATAATAATTATCCTCACTACCAATGACCATTAAATAATAATAAGTTTTACTATATTCAAATAAATGATAAAACTTAACAAACTATATTTTTATCATTTCAATACAACAAAAAATAATAACCATATTAATTTATTTGATTGATAAAAAAAATAAATTTAAATATTAAATTCTAAAATTATATATATAATTAAGAAATTAAAATTACCATATATTATACATAGTTTTTTAATTAATAAAATAAATTAAAATATTTAATAACAAAATATTAAAATAAATATTAAAATTTTAAATATACAACTTTCAAATAAATATCAAACTCAAATAGAGAATAATCTACTTTAATTGTACTTTTAAATAGTTCTTGTTATTAACTGCGACAACTAAAAAGAGTCCCCATTATGGAGACAAATTACAATTATAGACTTTCTCCAAGAACTTTGACGTGACACGAGGCTCCATAATTATACACATTTAAAACCATGTACGTCATAAACATTTGCAAAGTTCAAAGCAATAAATAATATAATAAATTGTGTATAGTTACAAGATATAAAATAGTGGGAAAATCCATACATATTTATAAAATTTTGAACAAAATATTGAAACATTGAATAAGATAAATTATATATATATATATATTAAAAAGAGGTTAATTTTTTTTTTAGTCCCTTGGCTAGTTGAATTGGTAAGTGTTTTGATATAAAGTGTTATATTCAATGAGGTTTCGAGTTTAAATCCATTTTTGCTGATTAGCAAAATCATTTTGAATGGTGTAATTTTTTTTCAATAATAGTGATGAATCAACATGCATAAATGAATAATAACCAATATTTTCTCTAATTAACAATTAAATTAAATGATTAACAATTAAATTAAATTATGATAAGTTTTACTAACTTCGAAAAAAACTATACACACATTACAAACATATATACATCACGTAGTTAAGGAAATCGTTCAATTCCCCTATATGAATTGAAGGGAGATCAAGTAAACAACACTTTATGAATTGACACCAGATAAATTACATCAATGAATCGAGCATGGAGCATCTTATATATAAGGCAATCCTAACAAAATACGGCAATCTCCACTCACCACGGAGACGGGGAGGGGATTATTAATGAGTGACGACCTTAAAGGTCGGAAGCAAGTTAATTACCGGCGATGCTTTGATTTAGGGATAGATGGACGTATTCTCTTAGATCCTCCCGTGCATGCATATCATACCATGCATATTACAAAATGCATATTCCAAAATTAGAAAGAGATAGTGGATAATAGATAAAACCATGAATCTTTCCAAAATTTTAAGCATAATACCTTTCACATCAAAGTTCCTGTCAAAAAGTCTACACGGTGGTTAGCGTTTGCCCATTATCGATGGCATACTACCGTCCTCAAAAAAGAGTTTACAGTTTATAACATCATATTGCAGGTCAAAAAAGAGCTTGCAAGCTATAACATCATACTGCGGGCAGTAACATCATAAGGTTGGCCACTAAGGCATCTCACATACCGCCATTAAAGACTATGTGGAGCCCTTTCCTTATTAGAGCCTCCTTACCCATGTGACATGGATCATAAGATCAAAAGAGGCAATGTGAGAGACTGAGTCTGACATGTGGCAGACCAAGGCCCACAGAGTGATAATAACTAGGTAGTGAAAACGCCTTAGCTGAGTGTAGCTTTTAGCTTAGGGCAGTGTGCAGCTGGCTACGCCTCCTCTCACAATCATAATCGCTTGAAATGAATGGGAATTAAATGCCTGCATTCACTGCTTGAAGCGGATTGGAGTATAGGGTTTCTGCAATAATGGAATACAAGTTCGAATGTTCCAATCTGGTTGCCTCTTTAATGCTGTCTATTCTTACTCTCAGCAGCACAGCTTCCCTGTCTCCCAATGGCATCAACTATGAAGGTATTCGATGTATTTTCACTAGAATCGATTTGTCATTAAAGCTGGAACGGGTTTTTCTATTTTGCCTTTTGCCCATTTCATTTACTTCAGTGTTTGAATCAAATTATCAACAAACTGATCTGGGTTTTCATTTTTTCCGGTACCCACTTCATTTTTACAGATACCCATTTCATTTTTCTTGATACCCGTTTTTTCTGTTGCAGTGGTAGCATTAATGGCAATAAAGAACCAACTGAATGACCCAAACAATGTATTGGAGGCGTGGGATATAAACTCGGTGGACCCTTGCAGTTGGAGCATGGTTACTTGTTCTCTAGATGGATCTGTTACTGCAATGTGAGTTAGCTTATAGCTTGTTTTCTCTGATTAGTTGAGTGATTATTAGAAAACTTAACATTATGTAATCAGGACTAAGGTATTTTGTAAATGACAGGGGAATCCCCAGCCAAAAGTTGTCTGGTACTCTCTCACGAGGCATTGGGAACTTGACAAATCTTCAGACTTTGTAAGTAAATGTGCCCTTGAAGTTAAGTGCCTTTTCTTGTAGTTGCCGGGGCTGTGTTTTTTTTTCAAACCTTCAATGATTGTCAACTCACCTCGAGGATCTGAGATCCAACTCTTTAATGAAAATGTGTTTTCTGAGGTACCACAATATAACAATTGAACCCTCAAAACAAAAATTTTGGTGCAGTCTGTTCGGAGGTGATACTTGAAGCTCTAAATGCTATTTAACACCCTGACAATGGAAGATTACAAGTAAAACTAGTAATCCTCACATTACTTAGTTTTTTGTACATTTGTTGCCTGTCTTTTTACTTGAGCATATAGTAATAAATAAAGCTCCAGGAGTCCACGTGTTAAATATTCTGTATTTGATTTTTGTTCAATAAGCTACAAAGTGTTGTTGGATGTTTTCTGTTTGGAGTTTAGCATTTGGTTAGTTTCGAAAATGATTTTTATGGTTTTAGGGGCTTGCCATCTTTAAGCCATTTAGTGCTGGGAATTTCACATTTTAAGATTTTAAGGTGACCTTGTCTAACGCGCCTTAGGCTTGATATGCCAGTATTGGGCCTTGGCTTACAAAATTTCTTCTGCTGATACCGAGAATCAATAATCAGCTAACTAGTAGGTTTGGTGTTTATATCACGTGTGGCTGGTCCGCCTAAGCTTTTACTCTGGCAATGCTCTATCCTGTTCTTATAATTTTGCACTCTGCAACCAGCTTGAGTTCTGATACAACTCAATAGTGCATCCTTTGTACATTCGTACTCAAACAGCACACATTCATAGTGTTTTGATACCTTTTTGTAGCATATCCTCTGTCTGCATTGGTCTGTATGGTCTCTCTGGTTGTACTCTTTGCAGCTTCACGAAGATTGGTTCTGATACTCATATAAATTAGGGGTAACTGTTTATATTATGTGGCTGGTACGTCTAAGATTTTACTCTGACAATGGTCTATTCTGTTCTTGTAACTCTGTACTCTGCAACTAGCTTGAGTTTTGACACAACTTTATAGTGCATCCTCTGTACAATTTTTTTTCCAGGTTACAAAGCCTGGGAAAACCCCCAAGTACTTCCCTTCATTTCAAGGATGGTACCCAGGGTAAACCCTAAAATCTTCAGGGCACAAGGCCGGTCAACAACAGGGCTCAAAGCCATTACAACAATTTACTCGTTATGAGCTCAACATGTCACTTGTGGGAATTGAACCTGGGTGGGGAGGATAACAATCATTCCTCCCAAACACCCGAGCTAAACCCAATTGACGAGTGCATCCTCTGTATTTTGTACTCAACAACACATTTTGATACCCTTCTGTAGCATATCTGCTGTCCGCATCGGTCTGTACGGTCTCTCTGGTTGTACTCTTTGCAGCTTCACAAAGCTTGTCTCCGATACTCATACAAATTAGGGGTAACTTACATTAACTTCATACTGCCATCCAACTTCCTTTATTGGGTATTCTGTAATCTTGGGTGCTGAGGGGTGAATTTATGTTTTGAAAACCCAATAAGCAATAACCAAGATTTCCAATATCTTTCTTGGGAATGTGTTGTATTGAGATTATATGATGCCAAAAGCAATCTGGTCAGCTCCTGACAAGCCAGCAGCCCTTCCATCCTTCGTAAGTACTAAGAACTTCAACTGGAAACATAAACTCATTTTGGGTGCTTATATGCGACTGGCTCCCAATGGTTAAGTTTAGGATGATATTTCCCCATAACTAGTTAATTGGTAAGCCTTATTCCTTAGTTGCCATTCACTTGGTCAGGGTTGAGACTTGTGCTACATTGAGACTTTCACCTCTGATATTGTTGTCAACCTGGAACTGGACTCAACACCAAAGTAGCACAAGTGCCTTGTTATGATGACAAAGGTCATCCAATGTTTATTTACAATACTATGCATGGACATTTATTCCAATCTACACACTCATTTGAGACATTGAGCATAGTTTCTATCACGCTTCTATTAAGCAGAATGCACCATAGAGACTTTATATCTATATAATCATTAATGTACAATGATTGGATAAGACATTGGCTAAATAATATTCATATGAACCCAATATTTGAACTAAAACTCTAGTAAGAAAAGATAAGATAATTTTATTAATATCCAACAATTGAACACAAAAGTAGGTCAATGTGACTAAAAGATACATCCAATGTGAATTACAAAGTGGGAGTGCTATAGAAACTCCTATGTAATGCTGAAAGCAAGAGAAAGAAAGCAAAACAAGTGTAGTATAAATAAGTGTCTAGCGAAGCAAATCACTAAGTCTAACTCTAACCAAAAGATATGTATAACAATGGTATGGTTGTAGTGCTACAATGGGAGAGTCCATGATTGGAAATTTGGAAATCTTGGCATTGAGCAAGAGAGAGAGATGGAGATAGAGCTGATGTCAAGGTCTCTCGATCTTGATGACCGAGGGGGGGATCAATGTATTGGTTTGTTGTTGGAGTCGTTGTGCATCATGAGGGGATTTGGTTGTATGATCATTGGTTGGGGGGGGGGTGTAGGAGCAAGGAAGCCCTACTCTCCTACCATCCAATGTTGAAGGAAAGAAACTTCGGATAGAGCCTTGGCTGCTCTATTGAATTTGAGGGGTAGTTCGACAGGTGGGAGGCACCCTACTTTGGAACCGTCTAGAGTTGGTACACTTGTCACACTAATGATGTGTGGGCTCCGTGTCTTTGTTCAACAACTTTGAAACGACCTTGAAGAGGTCGGTTCCCCACCCAAGGGGGGAGGTTGAGGGGAGGCTTGAGGTTTCATAGCTCGATGATCTAAAATACTTTGAAGTTTTTCCAATCGCTTGTTGCTCTGATTTGACGAGACAACATGAAAGTATGAGGTGATCCTCTTGGCTGACACTTGGCAAGGTGGGGCATGCAAGAATTGAGATATGTGGCTAATTATCTCCCTAATGAAGAGGGTTCTAGGCATTTCTGATCATGATGTCGAAATAAAGTGGAGATGGAACTCCCCAAGTACCTATAATGCTAGCAATAGCATCCTCTAATCTCATAGTATAAGGGGCACTTGAAAATGAGGTGCATCTTTGTCTTCGACTCCTGTAAGTGGCACATTTGCCAGATCTTGTCTGGCCGCAGGATATGGTGATTGGTCTCCACCCAAATTCTATGCGAGCCCACCTAGAGATGAATCAATGGGATCTTGAGTGAGTGCTGTTGAAATAATGTAACTGCGAAGGGCATTCTTATTATTTTGTTATTGGATTAAATCCCCATTGTGGATTAATCATGTTATTATTATTATTGGATTAAATCCCCATTGAGGATTAATCATGTCATTATTAATATTTTTATTA
>SNQJ01S0075875.1:5278-33449 GCA_010110895.2 Picea sitchensis
TAAAAAAAAAAATCAAAAGTGATACTAGATGATGTAGTATGGAAAAAAAATACTCATGGAATACCCTTGCTTGTTCTTCCTCGGCGAACAAACAGGTCGGGTTAGTGCCTTGCCTTAGGATAGATAGGTCAATGCACTTCGCATTGTTGCTTAACCTATGATATGCACTTCGCATCGTTGCTTAACCCATTAATTAATTATTATTTTAATAATTTATATAAACAAATTTAGCAAAAATTTAAAATGAATAGCCATTGGTATCAATTTTATCCAAAAACAACTTAAACTTTACATTTTAATACATATAAAATTTACAAATATCATGGAAATTTTATCAAGAAATAAAATTTAATAAAATATTAAATGATTCAAATTTCTATCTATAAAGTAATATAATTATATCATCGATACAATCACATACCACGTAATATCTTATACCTAATAATATTTGTAATAGTTTCATGTTTATTTGAAATGATTTGTCAATAATATTTTTAATAGTTCCATGTGTATTTGAAATGACTTGGTCGATCCCTTTTAAAATAGGGTTGTATTTGAAATGATTTAGTCAATTTCTTTTTAAATAGTTTTTTTCTTTTTTTTTCTTTTTAAATTATAGTGAAAATCTAGGTATTTAAACAACATATATATAGTGAGTAAACTTAGGAAGTTGTGTGGAGAGGTGCTCTATAGTCTAGAGGAAGATGCTCATGTAACATAAGATATTAAAATAATAATATGAGTGTCTTGTACTGAGGGGTGTTCCTTTCTACCCAGGTTTAATTCATACAAGTGGCATGTTGAGCTCTCAAATAAGTACACTATAGAAAAAAGCCTTGGTTTTCTATCAAATCTGGTTTACCTTTGGTACCATCCTCGAAATGAGGGGAAGTGATGGAAGGATTTTCCTAGAAGTGTTCTGACACTTCACATAACATCTTAAAGATAATAGATAATTCTTTCCATTCACTAATACTACCATAAACAAAAATCAGGATATCATCAACAAACAATAGGTGCATAATGCTATTTTCAGAGAAAATATTGATGCTAGATAACTTACTATTATCGAACAAATTGGTAAGTGTTGACACAAACTAATATTCCTAACTTCAACAAGAAATTAGAAAAAAACATAGCAGAATACAAACTTCTCCTTATATTTCATTGTAATGTAAACTAGTTCAATGAGGGACAAATGAAATACCATTTAAATGTCGTTTGATCCTCACTAGTGTCGTCCTTGCTCCATCTTTGGATCTGTGGGATGTTGAACTTGTTAAGAAGCACAAACCAACAAAGAGGGAGAACAACGATATATTTTCTAATGAAACCTATGTATACGATCAAGGAGTTGTACAATAAAAATGGAGACACTTTATAGGGAAGAAATGTATCACTGTATTCTATTGATGAAAGTGGAGAATACAACCTATGCCTTGATGTTGCAAGGTCCCTTCCAATGGCCCTTTGCTTCAACACACACACCTTTGCTCCAATGCTTTTGATGAAGAGTATTCACAACCTGACTTGGAAAGCTAAAGCAAAGCTATCACAAGTACAATCTTTAGCAGAATTCTTCATGCATAAGCCAACCTAAATTTTCCCATGAGAGATCCCTCTTTATATAGAGTGAAGAGGGATGGATGAAGAGATTAGGATCGTCCCACTAAATCAGAGAAGTGGGTGAGATCCAAACCGATCAGAGGCCACCTCATCCTTTCAGAGATTCCATTCTAGAACCTTCAAGAATTTCATCTTTTTCCTTTGCTTGAGCATCGTCGCACCCTAAACACAAGCATCATGTGACAACGCCGCAACCCACTGTGGTGTAGCATGCGACGATCAAGGATCATTGCACCCTTATCATTTGGAAAGGTGTGAAGATCTTCTTTGGAAGGGTTTTTAAGAAAGGAGAGATGGTTCTATTTCCTAGGGAGAAAGTATTATTTCTTTAGTAGCTTCAGGGGTCATAGGAGTAAGAAATACACATATCATTGATGATCACAGGGGTGACCAAAATAATGTGTAACAGAATTCCCCCCAAAGTATGAAGTTGGAACATGTCACAACGTAAATACTTTGTAGAATACGTGTGTCGAGAACAAGGAGCACATCGGTCAGAAACCTGCAAACAATCAAGCATTTGCATAATAATATACCATTTACTGAGGTAGGAATTCCCATACTTAGACTACAAGTGACTCTACGCATAAGTGTCAAGTGATTCATGGCCACCAATCATATACTATGGATCCATGTCATCATGATTCAATATAGCCACGAGAAATACACTATGGATCTATACTATAACGACTTAAATTTGGACATAGCCACGAGAAATAAACGGTGGATCTATGTGTCAGTACAAACTTATGATTACTCCATCGCAGCCTAGATCTATATGATAGTATCCAAGGTCTTCATTTCCATCGTCATGAAGTACAAATCTATCCATGTGATTACAGGTGTCGAAGCCGAACATGGTAGAAACCACTTGATTACTGGTCATTAATGGATATCATTAACAAGTGAGAGGGAAATCACCATTGATGTCAATGACCCCCAAGGTACTCTAGTACAATCCAATGAATGTGAATTAATGAGCTGAAGTCGAACACACGATGAAAATTTCCAATCAGGGGCCATTGATGTGAACCCACTGCCGAAAATGAAGAAACATGCCATTGAGGCATGCAGGTTCCAAGGTACTAAACGATTTCTAGGTCTAATTCCTGGATAATGAGTTGAAGTCGACAGGAAAAGACTCGTCACAGGAGGGCCTTAATATATCCTCCATCAATGACATGAAATATCTAATAGATTTGAAGTGGATAAAAGTATAAAGTGATTCAAAAATGACTCGGGAAGGTCGACATGGTAAGAGTTTTAGGACTACAAATGGACAAATTGATAGAAGGATTATTTAGTTTGAACTTCTCATGAACATATGAACGACACGAAAATTGTCTTGGCAACATTGACTTAAGGAGGACCCAACATATATATTTGTGGATGATCAAATGAGAGACAAATGGATTTCCCAACCCAGGTATAATAATGAAGAGGGGTGTCATGTTCAAGTGAGACTTACTGCCACTAACACAAATATAGATACACATTTCTTTCCCAATTTCACCCCACCATTTCTGGCGAGTACCTCTTTATTTTTATGCAAGATTGAGGAGGATAACATATGCTTGAAATGTAAGCTCATCCTTTAGATGAGTCCCTCGAAGTATGTTTAAAGAACCCTAGGATGGAGTGGTTCCATCCCATATGGGCCTTTCGATGCTTGTTTTACGAGTCCAAAGAAAGAAAACTTAGGGGTTTTTCATGTTTAGAGAGTTTGAAAAAACTTAAAGAAAACTCCAAAACGTCCTTTTACATAAATTAGTCTGACGAGACCGAAAACGAGATAATCTACCACTCATTAGACGTTTTCTTTAACTGATTTTACGAGCGTGAAAAGAACAAGGTCACTCGACTATCTTTTCATGTTTAGGGAGTTTGAAAAGAGATTAAAGGGGACTTCCCGGGGGGGGCGTTCCTTTTTCGTATTTCCATTATGAGTCCGAAAAAGTGATAAAATTTTACTCGATTACATTCTCATAGTTTTACGAGTGTGAGAAAGAATAAAGACCATGCTCGACGTTTTTTACTGAAAAAAACCTAAAAGCATATATACATCATAAAACATGAAAAAATGACCAAAAAAGGAGTGATCTGTATCAAAAGTCTAGTCGCCAGATCCCTATCTTGCAATATTGACACTTTGAAAAGTTCAATAGGTTTTTGACATAGGTGGAAATATTTAAAAAAATAATTTAATTTTAAGTTAAATTGGTAAAAATAAGTTAAATAGGTCAAAACAAGTTCATTTTACCATTTCATTTGTATTTTCCCCAAACTAGTGCCAAAAACCCTCTTTTTCCTTTGATCTTCAAGTGACGATTCTAGAGTGCACCGTGGATGATTTCTTGAGCCATTTCCATGAGGTAGGTGCTCTTCCTCCCCTATCTCTTTCTATAACAATTTTTTTTTTATGTTTTAATGGTTAAATTTTGAGTTTATGGGCAAATTTCCAAGGGATAGAGCGCTGCGAGATCGTTGCAGGATCTTCATATCGGAAACTACGACGATCTAGGATTGTCGCATGGGGTTAATTGTCGGGGTGAAACAACGCCGCACTGTGGTAACCTTGGCCCCTATGACGACCACAACTCATAAAACAAAAAGAGATAAAGAACTAGGGAAACCTCCAATTTTGGATTTTTGATGAACTAATTCATCTTTTATTGTTGTTTGGAAGATTTTCCACAGTTCATCATGCTCAAATGGTGGGAAAGGGAGAATGAAGAGGAATATTACATTGTCGGGAATGATCCCACCACCGTCATGGGACTTCGGGAGTGTGGCTTTCTTAATTTTTTCAAATTCCAGGGAATGAGAGTCCAATTGGTTCTATTGGAGAACTTAGTCCAAATGTGGGATTTAAACGAACAAGCCTTTCATGTCGAGGTTCATACACTCACTCTAGATATTGAAGACATCTATTTTTTGATTGGATTATCTTGTCGTGGGTCTTCGGTGTCACTATCGGGAAGTAGAGGAGGAGGTAAACCTATGGATTATTATGTAGCACATCACTGCGCAACTGGTACAGAGAAACATAGTGGCAAGGTTTCCATAAAAGATGTTGAGGATTTATCATTGAGGACCATTCTCTATACTATCACTCATGTGGGAAGGAGTGCAACTCCACATATGGATTTGCAGAGCTATTTCCAGTATGTTATCGAGTGCATGGAGCCCCAAGTCTTCAACTAGTGTGAGGGCCTACTAAAAAATATGAATAAACAATTAACAAAGTGCATGACCAGTCGATTGAAACAATTAGGATATGGATCGATTTTGGTATCCTTTTTCCTAGAAAGGGTCCCAATTTTACACCTAAAACATGTGGATTGGGGTGTACCTGCTCTACAGGATCCTTGTATGAAGAGGTGGGTAGACTTGATGCCACGCCATGGTGGTGTTCCAGACATTACATATGGTCCTATATTCTTCCAGTGGCTGGGAGATCAACTTGTCATGATCGAGGATTATGCATATGTTGGGACGAATTTCCATGGTGATCCTGACTTGGCACTACCCGAGGGTTCAAAATGGGGAGAGATAGGTAAAAAGGATTTTTTTCATTATATGTTGTTTTTGGTTTTTTAATTATGAAAATTTTATTTTTTGTACCCGATACTAATCAAGAGCTCTCAATAATGCACATGTGGTTCCTTTCATGCCACCAGGATCATCTCCAATCTAGAGGTGTGGAGAGATAGGTGCAATGGCAATTTGAGGAGTAGCATATAAGGATCTTGAGGATATCGAGCACAACCTCGAGGGGTTGACTATGGATATCCCTAATATCACTGTGGATGAGTTACCTCGATGCTACCAACACCATATTGTTGGTGTTTCATCATCCATTGTTCGACTGCTCCATATTGTAGCATCGTTTTTTTATCATGAGCAACATCCATGATGCATATGTATATGAAGCCATGTGCTTCAAAATTTTGGTCTCAAGACACACTTTTTGTAACTTTTGACGTTATCATACAAAACTTCTACCGACTTACTTGTCTTTACATGTGTGTTTGGATTTATAAATGGTGCAAATTTCTATCTAAAACATAATTAGATAATGCATCTATTAATGTGTTTAGATATCTCAGAATGTGTTGATATTCAATGTAATCAAAATTTATTTCCAAGAGGAGAATTCTCAAGTATACTCATAATAACGTAGAACTTTAGATGGAATAAACGTTGCTTAATTGCAACACCACTAGTTGTGAATAAAGACATACAATTAGATGGAAGATTCCAAATTAAATGGCGTCAATTAATAAGTCAATAACTTCACTGTATTCCACAATATTATTAGTTGCACGACCAACGAAAATACCATGTAGACTGATCAACTCGTCCATAGGTGCATAGATTTCCCATGCAACAGAAGCTAGATTTTGAGTACTGCGACTAGCACCATCAACAAATCCAATATAGGGTAGAGAGAATGTTGACATCTGGAAACCAATCACAGGGAAAGGTAAGAATATTGAGGGAATAAATAGAAATGACAAAAAGAACACTAGAGTATGATACATTAATGTACAAAGCACTCATGCAAATTTTTTTTAAGCATAATACTTCTTTAGGTAAATCCCATTTCTGGGTTCACCTAAAGGAATTCCATCATAATCAACCAGCTCATAAGCCCCTTTCTCCAACACTTGTTTAACGATGTAAGGGCCACGCCACATGGGATCGAATTTACCTTCCCCCCAACAAATCACGATCTTGGTCATATAGAAGAACCAAATCGCCTTAAAAAAAACATGAGGTTTAACATGTTTGTCGTATTGAGCCTTGACACGTTTCTTCTGGGTTTCTATTACTAATGTAGCATCATGACGAGTCTCGTCTAATTGCATTAAATACAAGAGATGTTCATCTTCAGCTGTGGTGTTGGGGAGAAGTTTGACAACTAGTTTTAGAGATGAGATTTCACATTCAATAGACAAAACGACTTCAATACCATACACTAAATGGAAAGGTGTGAACCCTGTAGCAGATTTAACTGACGTCCGATAGGCCCATAATGCCGAAAAAAGCATTGTGTGCCAGTTTGACTTGTGAATCCTTATCATTCGTCAAAGCATAGTAGTTAAAAATTTGTTGATTACTTCAACTTGGCCATTGGCTTGTGGATAATAGGGGGTTGAGTTTTCATGTCGTAGACCCAATTTATCGGTAAGCTCAGAAATCATAAAATTGCAAAAATTGGTGCCATGGTCAGTGATGATGGCTTGAGGGACACCAAACCTAGTGATGATATGATTGAATATGAACAATGCCACATTTTTCCCAGTGTTATCAAATGTAGGCATCGCCTCAGCCCATTTAGTGAAATAATCAACAACTACAATGATGTATCCATGCCCCCGGGTTGGGTTATATGTCATGAAGTCAATTCCCCATTTAGAAAATGGACCAATGGAAACTACATGATAGAGAGGAGAAGGATGAGATCAAATCTTATTATTATAGGTTTGACAAGCGTGGCATTTCTGACCTGCAAGAATGCAATCTTTGAAAAGTGAAGGCTAGAAGTAACCAGTTCATAGGATCTTTTGGGTAGTTGCATACCCAAACATATGACTGCCACATGCTCCATAATGACAGTGATTTAGTGCTTTCTCAACTTCATCATATGTCAGACATCGTCAAAACATAGAGTCAATACCACGACGATAAAGGGCATCACCAAGAATAATATATTGATGAGCTTGATACCTAATACGACGACGATATATACGAGATATATCGGGTTGGAAAGTTTGGGTTTGGAGATAAATGATAATGTCTCCATACCGGATATCGTCTAAACTGACCAGAAAGAGAGATTCATCAGGGAAATAATCTTCTTCCACATTTTTTGTATCAGCATAGGGAAGGTCACATATCAACTCAACAAATACCAAAGATTTTTTTGACTTCGCTCTCTCAAACTCCAAATCAAAATCCTGGAGAATCACTATCCATTTGGAGTATTTTCCCCCTAGAAATTCTCGTGTAAGAATATGTTGCATAGGGTTGCAATCATAAATAATCATGGTTTTGTGCAATAAGATATAGTGACAAAAACATTGGACAACTTGAACAACTGCCAAGGACAATTTCTCCACATGCATGTATTTTATTTCGGTTGTTGTAAGACTCCAACTTAAATAGTAAATGACATCTTCATCGTGTGAATCATCCTCTTGGACTAGAACCATGGCTATGGTATGATCCGAAGCAACCAAATATAAAAATTAATCTCGATTATAATCGGGGGGAAATAGTAGTCGTGTGTGGGTTAATGCAAGTTTCAAAGCTTCAAAGGCTTTGTTGGCAGTGTCATCCCATACAAAATAGTGACCCTTCTTAAGAAGTTGAATGAAACCTTTTTTAGTTTGACATAATTGGGAAATAATCATTGTAGAAAKTTTTCCTTCCCTTGCAAACTTTGGAGTTGGTGTAAGGTAGAAGGAGGAGGCAAATTGATAATAGCTTCAACCTTCAAAGGATGCACCCTGATCCCATGCATGGACACAATAAAACCTAGAAGTCTCCCAGACTCCACACAAATTTTTTTTTTATGTGGATTTAATCGTATGAGGTAATATTGACATTGGAGGAAAATGTCTCGTAAGTGTGTTGGGTGATCTTGATGATGCCTGGAATGCACCAGTAAATCATCTAGGTAAGGTTGTACAATATTCGTAATATCATGAAAGGCATAGAACATAGCGTGTTGAAAATTCAAACCAACATTCTTGAGACTGAAAGGGAGTTTACGGTACATGAAGGTACCCCAAGGGAAAATAAAAGTGGTCTTATGTTGATTCGCGGGTAAAATATTGATTTGATTATAGCTAGAAAATCCATCCATCAAAGATAATATTTCACTTTCGGCGCAATCATCAACGATTTGGTCGACGAAAGGGGTTGGATAATTATCTTTAGGACAAGACTTGTTGATATCCCTATAATCAACAAAAACACATACCATTCCTTGTTTCTTCATGACCAGAACAATATTGGACACCCAATCAATCAACTCTATAGGGTAGACAAAACCATCTTTAAGAAGTTTTTCAACTTTGAGTTTTATCACAACAACTTTTCGTGGATGAAATGGGTGAAGTCATTGTCGAACAAGTTTAGCGTCAGGGTATGTCTTAATTTCATGTACAATGATATATGGATCAATTCCAGGAATATCTTCGTAACTCCATGCAAAAACATCATAGAATTCTCGGAAAAGGGCCTTGTAAGTTTGGATCTCATCAGGAGAACATGAGGCACCTATATGAACATTTTCCACAATTTCAGGATTAATTGAAATATCTAGAGGGATGGTGGGTGAAATATTTCCCAAGTTCCCTTCATACAGAACATCACGTGTTGGTTAAGAAACTGGGGGAACATTAATAACGAAGGACATATTCAAAATCTATTGATAACTCTCGATAGTCTTGGGCTCGAGGAAGAGGATGGAACGATGATGTCCATCATCCCAAGGTGTGTCTTCCACATACATAATTTCCATGATTGTTTCATCAGTTGAAAATATTCTGTGAAATGGATCAGGAGATGTATCAAAGAGAGAATGAGGAGAAGGAGGTGCCGATTGAACATCTTGATAGGCCAAATCCACTGGAATTAAAGGAATTTGGTCGCCATAATGAAGACATTCTTCCAAGCTAGGTACTATCCAAGGGTCATAGGACTTAGGGGTTTCTCCAACACTGGTTGAAATCATGTTAATAAAAGTGACAAAAGGAGGAGGAACATTGGGTGGTGGAATGGGGAAAGTACCCATTAATGATGAATCCTTTAAAAGACACACACCGACATTCTCATAACCAGGAGTTGTTTTTTCTATGAATGGAATATTACTAGTGTGCAAATCAGAACTAAAAAAGGTGAGTTGATCTACTGTAACAAATTTACCTTGGTGAGGGAAACGYATCACATGGAAAAGTGTAGAAACAATTTCTCTCATAGCATCGATCCAACTATGGCCAAGTAAAAGTTTGTAATCGAGAAGTGCATCAAACACCTCAAYCTCAACAGTAACCTATTTTCCTTCTAACACAATAGATAACGCAGGAAGAACACCATAAGGTTTAAACCCTGTACCATTAAAATATTTTAACGTGTTGTGTGACTTGGTAAGGGTAGGAGAGAAAATGGATTTCCAACAAGTGAYAGACATGATGCAAGTTGAATCTCCTTCATCAACAACTATTTGAAAAATATTCTTATTTTCCATAATTACTTGTATTTGAAAAGATAATTGAYGAGGGAGTCTTGGAATGTGATATTCCAAGTCAAAGATTATCAAATTCGTATCATTAGGATCGATTCCACCAATATCCTTTAACAGTTCCTTCCATTGAGTAGGACAACTTTGAAGGACTTTGAGAGCCGACATTGCAGAAGGTTCCTATGCAGGATCTTCTACAATACTGTAGTTTTGAGTGACACGTGCATGTGGGTTAAATGACAACTTATGAACAAAGATCTTATGAGGTGGACAGATAACCATATTAGGACTAGGTCGTTAGATATGAAGAGGACCATTGGGATATGGAGACGACAGAGGAGGTTGAGCCAACAAAAGAGGTGGATCATCAACTTTCTATTTAGAAGGAGAATAATTCTTGGTTCGAGTAGTGACTGCAACTTCATTTTTCTTAGAGTCACCAATACACATAAGTACATAAGAGGCGGTAGAGGGAGAGGGTTGGTCATGAATAACCAATTCGGTCCATTGTTGATAAGGAAAAGGTTGTGACAAAATGATAGGTGTAGGGTGAGTCTCGGTTCCTTGTAGGAACTTAGTAACTTCTGCATGTCTCTGACAATATTTCATATAATGGTCTTTTAAATAGATAAGACAAGGATAACAAGGTTTTCTTTTTTCTTTATCATAATAAAGTTGAGTTTTGGGTTTATTTGATTGATGATTATTATTTTTATCCTCTTTATTCTTACTCTTTCCTTTATTTTTATTTTCATATTTACCAATTGGCGTAGATTGGACCATATTGACCTCATAGGTTTTACCAGGAGAGGGAGAAGGAGGCTCGTAGAATTTTGTACATTAGTAGTAATAGATTTTGGATTGGAATGATTGACTTGTTTTGACTGAGTTTTAGCATGAAAAGTGTCAATCACACCATCAACTTCATGAGAAGCTATTGAAGGCGTTGGGGTTGGATTTGTAGACGGGTGAGGAGCATCAGGGATCAAGTCATATAACGTTCCTATTTGAGAATAAATGAGATCCAAGTATTAAGCATGAATAATTGCCTTCTCTTCAGTGACGAAATATCCCATGGAAACATCACAGGCTATAGGAACGATGATTGATTTGGTAAACCACTAAGCCATTAATTGATCAGGATGGGGAACTTGTATTAATCATCATCTCCTCCTCCACTCATGAATATGATTTGAGATGTGAGTAGAAGGGGATTGTTTAAATGAACTTAAAACTTATTTTCCTATCTCATACCATATCGGTAATTGGTAATGTGTCAAGAAATCTATAGCTAAAGTGTTGAAATAATTGAAGAATCCTCTTGGAAATTCAATGTACCATTTGGCAGTCGAACCCGTAAGAGTGAATTGGAAAATACATAATTGGATGAAGTCATCCATCAAGGGATTTGGATGAACACCAAAGATGAAATGTCATGATGTGATTGTTTGGTTCTTCCCACGATCGGTCGTCAAACTTAGGAATGTCTGATGGTAATTTGGTAGGTATATCTGACCAATAAGGAGAGTGAAAGATGGGATCATTCAAAATCCTAGATAAATCTGGTAAATCCAAAGTAGCTAGAAACAACAATTGTCTTTTTACTTGAGGAAACTAGTAATTTTGGGGAGGCAATCCCGTAGGTATACTAGTAGGACCATAAGTATTTTGTAACTAGTTAGAGGGTCCTGTCACATTCATTTATGGAGGGTTTTGATTCAAGTAGCCAACATTTTTTGGTTGATTTTTTCATGCCACCTTGGAAAGGATCATTAGATTGAAAAGCTTGACCCCAAGTAGGATTTAGAGTGAATGGATAAGGCTGTTTGGGATTAGAGGGTACAAAAGAATTTAATTGAGGATCCCCCCCCACAAGAAATTATTGATTTCCTTGGAAAGGAAAATTCCAAGGTTGAGTCTGTAATCCAAGTGTATACTTCCCATAAACTGGGTTATGACCCCCAACTTGGGGTTGTCCCCCAACTTGAGGTTGACCTCCAACAGGAATTTGAAAACCAGAAGTAACAAAATGAATTATGCCTCCAAGTTGATTGGAGCTACTTGGGATAGGATAATTAGATCCTCCAGGTGGTGGAGGAATGTTAGGCCCTCCAGATAGAACCTAGGCAGGAGTGGGAACAAAATCTCTAGCAACATTATACCCAAGTGGAACAAAAATACTAGGTCCTCCAGATGGACCCTGGGTAGGATTAGCAATAGAACTATTAAGAGAATTATACCTAGGTGGAAGTGATGGATTTGATCTAAGCGAAAGTGGAATTCCAATAGGATCTTGAGTTGTTACCAAACTTATGACAGAATTAGGTGTAACTTGTGGGACTGTGGTAGAGCTAGTGAGCTAGAGAGGAAGAATTATATGTGTACCAACCAACAACGGGTTTGAAACCGTAACAATATTACTTGTTGTGCCATTAAAATGATCCAGAGGTACTGTATAAGAAGTAGAAGTAACTTGTATATGTGATGACATAGGTTGGTTTGGACTCATACCTATTTTATCAAAAATATCGTGTCCCGAGGAAGTCCTCCAAAAATAATGGACAGGGATTGAACTAGGATTAAAAATTCTAGAAGTATGAACCAGAGTTCTAAATGATTCACTATGAAATGGTGGATCATCCACACCAGACTCTATGAAAGGTACCGAAGGTATTCTAGTATAGTCTTCAGCAACAACGTCTCCCGAAGAGTTTATTTAGAGAAAAAATTGGTCTTTTATAACATTCAATAATGGATTTACAGGGAGTGATGATTCAACCAATGGAGTAGAACTCTCGATCTCAGAGGATACGTCATTATTGACTGCTCCTTTAGGAGAAGGACCCTATGGTGAATTAGGAAGCAAGGGGGCGTATTCTTCCGGTTATCTCGAAGGCAATCCCTACATCCTATGTGAACGACGAGGGATGATGTTGGCCACACCCAAAAAAGAATAAAATATATCTATGGTCAACTAGAGAAAACAAATAACACTCCACTAATAAAATCTAGATATTAAGCATGCAAACAAACCTTCTTATTTCAAAATCACTATTTGGTGATGAAATCCAACGTCATGAGATCAAGAAAAGAACGGGTTAGGATAAAGCAGGTGGAAAATTTACATTGACGGCCTGCTTAACAGACTTACGCCCCAGTGCAATCTCCCACACATAATTGTGGGTATACCCTCCAAGGAGCTCGAGTGAGTTAGCCAATGTTGATTCTAGGTATCGTGAAGACTTTTCCCTCCACAATCACCACGTATAAAGACCCTAAAGAGATAGGCTACTAAGGTTACCAATTACGACAATGATGCATTGGGAAGCAGTCAACAATTCGATATACGCACAAGGGCATGGTATCTAAGCCCTAAATCACCTCAATAAGGTTTGCACATGATTTTCTTCTCAAGTGACCCCCAATAATACACACATTCACTACACTAAGACCAACAAAGAAGGGTGAGTAACTTTGTCGGTCCTAATGCAACCTCATGATTGACCCTTGTGTTAGAAGGGCTTCCCAAGACAAAATGTAGAAAGTGGATTTAACTCTCCCTATCACAATATACTATTGTGTGTTTTGATGCTTTGGAGAGTATTACTCACAACCTATTCCAAAGCACTATCCCTAGATAATGTTGGTGTATAAAATTTCTAGAAAATAAAATTTACTATATAGATTTTAAAATTACGTTGAATTGTAATGGTTGTTGTTTAAATCAAAAAGGAAAAGGAGATGAAACCGATGAAGTGTTTTACCTTGAATCAAAAATACGTAAAGAGAGATTAGATGCAATCTTTTTGTTCGATGAACTCTAATTACATAAGGGAGAAGGTTTTATTTTCCCAGAATACAACAAGTTGCAAAACACAATTCCTTTAATCTTTTGAACAATCTTGATGCCAAACAATCAAAGTTATCAAATTTTATAGTTTTCTCTTTTTAAACAAACACTTGAATGCAAAAACAATTCTTGTAAACACTACAAATTTCAATTCCTTTTATTTGCAAATAAAAACAAAGATCTGAGCCAATGAAAAAGAAAAATTGTTTAAGACAATGAATGCACTCACAATGCAATTCCCCAAACTTAACTCATAATGAAACCAAAAAATAAAAAACAAGAAAAATTATTTGTTTAATGAAACAAAAAATCATTTTCTAATCAACAACAATCCAAAACTCACAAAAATTATTAACAACTTATCTGACAAGAACTCAAGGATGAAGCCCCAAGATTATACCCTTGCAGCAATAAGTGAAATATAAAACTATGAAGCTTATTAAAAAGACTCTCAACACTTGAGAAACGACCAAATCCAGTTTAAAAAATGCAAACCAAGATGTGAATAATCACCCAACAGGACCAAAAATTCATCCCAAGAAATGATCAAAAATCTGGGCAAAGAGGAAAAATATTGTCACCCAAAAATTTCTTCAGGAATCGTCGCAGGCAATAGAAGGACATAGTGCGGCGATCTAGTATTTTCATAGGCAGTGAGAAATACACAGTGCGATGTCATTGTACTATTTTTGACAGCAGGGTGCAATGATGACTGAAAATAAAGGGAAAATGAGCAGAGGACAAGATTTCCCAATGAACTTTCAAGACCAGGGAGTCAACATGGATCACCCAATGACTCAGAGAATGCAAAATCAACCAAAAGAAGGAAATCTAAAAGAAAAAGAGGAATCAAAGACCAAAAGAGGACATTCCCCAGTATGGTCACCATTTTTGTTATCAGACAAATTAGTAAGTGCTGACATAAACTAATCTCCCTAACTTCAACAAGAAATTAGAACAAAACATACCATAATAGAATATACTCCTTAGATTTCATTGTAATGTAAACTAGTCCAATGAGGGACAAATGACATACCGTTTAAACGTCGTTTGATCCTCTCTAGTGTCATCCTTGCTCCATATTTGGATTTGTGGGATGTTGAACCTGTTAAGAAGAACAAATCAACAAAGAGAGAGAAAAACGATATATGTTCTAATGAAACCTATGTATAAGATCAAGGATTTATACAATAAAAATGGAGACACTTTTATAGGGAAGAAATCTATCACTGCATTATATTGATGAAAGTGGAGAATACAACCTATGCCTTGATGTTGCAAGGTCCCTTCCAATGGCCCTTTTCTTCAACACATACACCTTTTATCCAATGATTTTGATGAAGAGTATTCACAACTTGACTTGGAAAGCTAAAGAAATGCTATCACAAGTACAATCTTCAGCATAATTCTTCATGCATAAGCTAACCTAACTTTTCCCAAGGGAGATTCCTCTTTATATAGAGTGAAGAGGGATGGATGAAGAGATTAGGATGATCCCATTAAATAAGAGAAGCGGGTGATATACAAACTGATCAAAGGCCACCTAATCCTTTTGAAGATTCCATTCTATAACCTTCGAGAATTTCACCTTTTTCCTTTTCTTGAGCATTGTCACACCATAAGAAAAAACATCCAATGATGACACCACAATCCAATGTGGTGAATCATGTGACGATCATGGATTGTCTCACCCTTATCATTTGGCAAGGTGTGACGATCTTCTTTTGTAGGGTTTTGAAGAAAGGAGAGATGATTATTTTTCCTAGGGAGAAAGTCTTATTTCTTCAGTAGCTTCAGGGAACAAAGGAGTAAGAAATACACATATCATCGGTGATCACGGGGGTGAAAAAAATAATATGTAACACTTACCATCTCTTTTTTCATTCTTAATCAGAATGCTCAATCCTTCGATAACCAATAAAAAGAGAAAAGGTGAAAATGGACACCCCTATCGAATACCTTTGTTTCCTTTGAAGAAATTTGTAGGATTCACATTGATAAGAACAAAGTAAAAAACCATGGAGACATTACTCATCATCCAATTTGAGACCATAGTAGGAGGACCGATTTGGAGAAGAACCAATCTCAAAAAGAACCAATTTACCCTGTCCTATGCTTTCACAAGATCCATTTTGAGAATCAAATCCTTTTTATTTTTTATTTTTATTGTGTGCATCCCTTCCTATGTCAGCCCAATGGCTTCCATAATTTGTCAATTTTCAAGAAACCTAAATTGGTCTTTGCTCAAAAAGAATGATATAAAAGGTTTTATTTTGTTCACAAGGATCTTAGAGTTAAGTTTATAGATACGATTACAAAGGGATATAGGTATAAAATTCTTAAAAGTCTCAGGTCTACTAGATTTTGAAATAAGAGCGATAAATGATGAACTTATTTCACCCGAAATTCACCCAAATCGTCTGATTTATTCAACCATTTCAACTAGATATTTACCCAAGATATCAAAAAATCCTAGAAAAAACTCCATAGGCCATCCATCCATCCTAGGGCTCTTATATTTTCTAAAGCTCTTTAGAGAATATTCCACCTCCTCCAAAGAAACCTCTTTCCCAATTTCTCTTCCCTTCGCATATGAGAAAATCTCGAATACTGCTGAACCACTTGCATTTTTTATACAATACTGTTTCTTCCAGAATCCCTAAAAATCTCAAAAAAATATTTGATATCTTTAGATTGCAAATCCTTTGAAGAGATTACCCAACAACCATCCTCAGTCTTATTGTCCTAAATGACATTCTGATTTATTTGGTAATTTTCATAAGAATGAAAATAATTGGTATTATTATCCCCTTGTTTGATCCAGATAGCCCTACTTTTTAACTTCCACGTGTCTTCTTCAATTTTCAAAATCTCAACTTTCATGCTACTAAGATCCTTTAATTTGTCTATTTCCCTATTAGTGGATACACCATCAAAATTTCCATCCATTGTATTCTCAATATCATCTTCAATATCCACCAATTCATGTATAAGACACTTCTTTTTCTCCCGTTCCCATAAAATAATTTTTTTATTAAGAGAAGAAAGCTTTCTAACTAATTTCCTCATAGCTGATTCAACCAGAATTTGATCCTCCTCTGACCAATGCAAACAAACGAGATCGAGAAAATTATGATCTTCCAACCACACCTCATTAAAATTAAAAGGATACCTGTGAAAAATAGGATCAACTTCAAACTTCAAACATACTGAACAATGATCATAGATATCTAAGTTTATAACCCACGATCATACTCTATCCATTCTTTCCATCAGTCCTTTAGCTATACGAGATATATCTATCATTTTACCAATCCCACCTGAGCCACTTCTTCCATTTCTTCAAGTGGGGCAGAGTCTACTTGGAAGCATATCGAATAGACTATAATATTCCATCATCTGACAAAAAAATCCAACCAATTCATCTCGTCTAGTCTGATCACCCCAAATTTCATTAGAGGAAACAATAAAGTTTAGGTCACCACAAAAAAATTAAACCTAAAACAGATAGAATGCCACTCTATTGAATTCTTTCCTAGAAAATTTTTCTTCCTAAAAAAGGAGCATATTAGTTGATCACCCTAATGACATCGTTTAAACCCCTGATCATACCTTCAAGGAGAAACCCAACAAAACATGGAAAATTATTAAAATCAACAATAAGTTGATTCTAAGTAACACAAAGGCCTCCATACATTCCTTGAGCCCCTATGGCACAAACCTCCCAACTCGATAAAATATTTAGAAATACTTCACAGGTCTTATTTGCCTCTCACATTGTCTCCTCGATTAAAACCACATCTGGATGAATTTTCCTAAAAACACTCTTTAGGGCTAACAATTTGGGAGAACCCCAACTGCCCAGACATTGAATGAAACCATAATAATTTTTTCAAGTCAATAGAGGGCTTGATTTCTCTAAGGGCACTAAAATCCACATCAGAAGAAAGAGAGGATGGAGAAACACTCCTAAGTCTGTCAGAAGTAGGAATATAACTAGGTTCCTAAGAGAAATTCCCATTCTCAACATAATCACCCTTATCTTTACGATTCCCCTTTTTGTTTTTCTGAATCGTTACATTTTTTCATCGAATAGAATCTATTTGAGCTATTCCCTCCTTTGGAGATTGTTTCTCAAAGAAAACCTTAAGAGGATGGCGATCCATCGAATAAGTAAGAGAAGAAGAAACATATTGGCCATAGGGATCCATATACTGACTTAAAGGATCCTCCATTAAGACATTATTATTAGGCAAAGACCTCTGATTAGAAGTAACCCTACTATCATATTTGAGATTCAACCCTACGCACAAATACAAAGAAGGATCCACCAAGGGAGAAAAAACGGGATCACTAGAACCTAAGCTCCCCAAGGAAGAAGAGGGATCAATAATCCCCATCAAACCAAAACCTTGAGAAAAGGGGTCAAGGGAAGGAAGAGAACATGAAATCTCCCTACCCACCGAAGAAACCCCACAAGACAACCCGCCATTTTTAAAATAAGAATTGTTTACATTCTCTAATAGGTCCAACTTCGACTGCTTGGGTTGGATAAAACCATCATGGCCAGGAGATAAATACTTACCAGGAATATCAACCTTCACTTCCATCCTAACAATTACGTCAAGCTCATCTGGGAATAATAACTTTGAATCCTCTGAACCCTTCTAGTTTTAAAGATCATCTAAATGAGAAAAAACATCCTGCTCCCATTCATCTTGGTCCGGGAAATAATTTAGTCCTCTAGGAACAAACCCTTTATCACCAAAGGATACTTCTTTGTAGAAGAGAAGAGATCAAGATAAATCCTCCATATCTTTCATGTAATATACAACATCCAAATACCGACCTGAGTAAGAGGACCAAAGGTGGCCATTCTTTCGGAAGATATGACATCTGACAGGAATACCAAGGTAATCCAGTTTTTTAACAAAAGAGTACTTTCCCCAACAAATATCAACCTCTTATGGAAACCCCCCCACAATCTAAAATTCCACAATAACCCTAGCCATTTTACGATCCAGAGAAAAAAGAGAATCCTCATCCAAAGAGATAAATTTACCAACCGTGTTGTAAATATCCACCAAGAAATCTTTGGACCAGAGTTGAAGACTAATCCCAAGGAGTAACATCAACAAATGACACTTAAGAAAATGTTCATAGAGGGGATTAAAATCAACCTTCCACTTTTGAAGAACCAAAGAACCCTTACTAAGCATCCAGACTCTATCTAAAACCTTATGAATGTCATTTTCCTTCATAAACTGAAAGCACACCCATCCTTTCATCAAAGTAATAAACCTGGTACAATACCCAAGATAGGGCTTCCACTCATTATTTACCCATTTAATAACTTCCCCCCTAGAAGGAACAATATATTCAAATATGCCCACAAGAGCATGGTTTGATAGTGCCTCCACTTTATCCAGTCCTACATATTCCCCCAAAATCGTCGAAAATATATTAGCATGTGAACCTTGAATTATTTTTTATCTTTGTTCCTACATGCCTTTACCCCTACCAATTACTTTCTTCCATTGGCCTCAACTTCAGAAACCTACTTCACTGTCTGACCCGATGACTTCACCTCATTAAAAACATGACGATCCAACCCTTTCAACAATAATAAGGATGATGAAGGGTTTGGGAAAGTGTTATCTCACCTCGAAAAAACCCAGAATGAGATGTGAAGGGTGATCCAAGTGTCACACCACTTGGATTTTCACTAGATCCCTCCATCAAGTCCATACACATGTCCACTAAAACTCAAGATCTAAAGAAAAACATGTATCCAAACTCCCCATCCTACCTACGTATTAAGAAAACCTAAACCCTACCCTTGCAAAAAAAAAAACTTCAGAACTCATATTAATTTATTATTATACTATTATGTAGAAAGATGATATTAAATCAGTATATCTTCTTTAGTTAGTGCGCTAGGAAATTTGCACAATCAAAATTATGATTTAAAGTAGTCAATGATTTACAATCATATTAGTTTATTATTATAGTATTATGTAGAAGGATCGTATTAACTTAATATATCTTACATAGTCAATTGTCAATGATTTATTGTCTATATTATTATAATCATATTAGTTTATAATAAAATTATATTAATTTATATAGTTGAACTTATTTTAATAATGATATAACATAAAACAATAAGGTGCATTGATTTCCGTGATAATGATATAACACAAAACAATAGGGTCGTTTGATTTACACTTTGAAAAATGATTTGGTGCATTAATTAACTAAAGAAATAATATGAAGAAAAGTAATCCTCTATATGGATTTCGACTATGAGATATAACAACTCATTAAGTGAAATGAATTAAGTAATAAATTTCAAAACAAATATTATAAGTTGAAATCATGTACTTTGTTTGGTTATGTGTGATTTATCTATTAGTACTTTCATATTAAAACAATTATAATATTAAGATATACAAAATCTAAAAAACATGCTTAACCTAGAGTTGATATGTGTCCCTCCTAAAAGAATAATATAATATTTAGTAAATAAAAAACTATGTGCTGAAAATAATAACATAAAATATTAAGTGAACTATCCTAGTTGTTCTCTCTAAGATATTCTTCGAGAAATGAAAGTTTTAGGTGAAGTATCTTATCTTTTCTCTCTCATTTAGAGCAATTAGTTGGATTTATTTAATACAAAAAATATGGATTTATTTAAGTGATGATACAATAAAAAATGATGCATAATCAAGTAGTTGTATTCATTTTAACAATGATTATAACTTAAAACAATAGGGTGCATTGATTATTAACAAATTTAAAAATATATATTATAAGTTGACGGAGTGTGCTTTTTTTGGTTATGTGTGATTTATCTATGACATTGTTTAATTGTTCTAGGTTTTGGCCTTTTTTGTTGAAATTCGATGAAATAAATCTGGACGAAATCAAAATTTTATGTTGTTTAAATTGCATTTTTGAATGCATAAATGGATTCAGTGTGTTGAAAAATCTATGGGGCACTCAGATTATACAGACTTAGCTACTCAAATATGTAGATCCAACACTTTCTCGCTAGATTTTGGGAAAAATTAAACAAAAGAAAATCTTGGAGTAAGGGCGAAAACATAGGCTTTATCTATTAGTATTTGCACATTAAAACAATTATAATATTGAGATATATAAAATGTGAAAAACATGTTGTATTGAAGTTTACAAGTGTCCCTCCTAAAATAATAATATAATATTGAATAAATTAAAAACTATGTGGTGCATTAAATATTAAGTGAACTATCCTAGTTGTGTTATCTGAGGTATTCTTGGATAAAGTTTTACGGGAACTATATTAGTTGTTCTCTCTTATTTAAATCAATTAGTTGCATTGATTTAATGAAAAAAAATTATACATTAATTTAAGTAATTTAGTAAAATAAAAAATGATTTAACATAATCATTTTTGAGGGAGCCACTATGCGTTTCTATTCTTTGAGTAGTTTTGAGAGGTATTGGTATTAGAGTTGTTTTTGAGTGATTCTACTATGCAGTTTTTAGAAAATCACTCAGCAATTTTCAGCGAATCTGGACTGTCCTCGTGGTTTTGAGCAAATGTTGACATCTCTTTTTGAGTGAATGTTGAAGAAAATATAAAATCAACAGTTTTGATATCTCGACGAACTCTGTGGTTTTGCGAGCTTCTTCAACCCATTGAGCATATGGGTGCATGTTCATAAATATGGTGAGTCACTTGCTACTTATTTTATCCACTTTTCATTATGAGCACCCCACCACCTATTCCAAAAACTCATCATGTCATGGGGAGGCCCTCCAAAGTCACCCTAGAGAGTCTTTGTGAATATTTGTAATTATTAGAAAAAATGAGAGAAGAAAGAGATGAAAAACACCAAATAAGGTTAGAATCATTAGAAAAAAGGAGTAGAAAGAGAAACAAAACTCCAAATAGAGTTAGAGGTAATCATTGATAAAAAAAAATTAGACTCTTCAAAGATACGCTTCAAACACAACTAGAGGATCAACTGATAGGATTCAAGAGTCAATTGCAGACAATGGAGGATAGAATTCAATAAAAGGAAAAACAAAACAAATCAACCCAAGAAGGAGAGGTTGAAGAAAATCAAAACTTAAAAGCTAGGATTAAAGAGCTAGAAGAAAAACCAACCAACAATTTGGCCCTAAGTAGTCTAGGAAAAAAATTGGATATCAAACCCATCAAAGATGAAATGAATAAGCTAATTGAATTGGATTATGAGCATAAAAAAATAGCCTTTAACCTCATAATATTTGGTATAAAAGAAAACAAATAGGAGGATACACTAGAAATAGTAAACGAAGAACTAAAAAATAAATCACAAATTGAAACAACTTACGTCACAGAAGAAAAGAGGCTAGGAAAAATAATTGAGCATAAATATAGGTTGATCCATGTCAAAGTAAGTTGTAATAACCATAATTATAACATAGGCATTAAATATCTGAGCTCAAAAGGGTCAAGAAATTTATAAATGAAGACCTCATTCTTGAATACCAAGTTGAATTAAGGAAGTGAAAAAGGTAAAAGAAGTCAGGAAAGAAGGAAAATGGGCAATAATTAGAAATTGAAAAGATGTTGTTAGGGATAAAGACCAAAAGGATAATAATAAATAGGAATTTGGGACACTCTGTATCCTTCTTTGGAACTATCGTGGACTTCCATGGCATAAATGTCCTATGTTAAGTTGGATCCCGATGTTGATTATTTGGGTTGGTTTTCATTGATGTCAACCCTTGAAGAAAGTCTGGTAGCAAATTCTGGTAGCACAAAGGTTTGGGTAATGGACCCAAGTTTGTTTGATGGATAATGGTACGAGTTTTGATATATTTTTAGGAAAGACTATTCTATATGGACAGTAAATGTCATGTCATATCCAGAGGTAGGTGGAACGTCACATAACTCCTTACGGTTAGAGAATTATGGGCATGTGAAGTTGGAGAACCCTCATGAGTCATCTAGAAGCCCCAAAAGGTTAAAGTAGTCAAAGTGGTTGCAAAGAAGAAATTATTTAAATAATAAAGTGAAGTGATGAGGGTACTATAATTCAAAGTGGATACAAAATAAATTATTTAAATAATAAATTTAATGGAGAAATTACTAAGTGGACAAGTGGTTAGAAGTGGGTTAGCCCTAAAATAAGGAAAGTGCGTTAAGATGGTTAAAAGGTAATTTAAATAATAAAGTGAAATGATGAGTGTACTATAAGTCAAAGTAGATACAAAAGAAATTATTTCAATAATAAATTTAATGGAGAAATTACTAAGTGGACAAGTGGTTAGAAGTGGGTTATCCCTAAAATAAGGAAAGTGGGTTAATATGGTTAGTAGGTAAACCCTTGAGGAAGCTACATGATAGTATAAATAAGAGGAAAGGGTCTCTCATTTTTAAAAAACACATGAGCATATTGAATATCTACAAGTGACCGAGGTAACCGAAGATATCTAAGTCGAATTTCAGAGGGAAGGTGAAGTAAAGATGGCTGAAATTCAAGGGAGGATAAATTCTTTTGTTGATGCTTTCTAAGGTATGCCATTTACAGGTCATCTCACCATTTTTGGAATAACGATTTTTCTAGAATGATTCAGACCGCAAAATCCAGAGGCCATTGAGGAAACATATCCAAGTATCTGTGATAAAAAATTCATCTTGTGGGTCGTTGTATTTTTGGTGTTACACGCCGTGGAAAATAGGGTTTGTGGTTAGTCCCAAAACTAGTCTAAAACATGTGTTTCAGGTACAAACGTCATAACTTCTTCATTATAGATCCAAATTTAGTAAGACCAAATGTATTGCTTAGAGTACAGTCTTTAGTATTCTGTGTACAATTTTCAAATCCATACAACAAATATTCTGTGTGGGGCACGCTCTACAAGTTCGCTCACTAGAATAAGCCATAATTCAACAAGGTATGCCATTTTTGCTATAAATCCTTTTCTGAGAGGTTCCAAGTAGTGAAATATAGATGAATTGTACAAACAAGACTGAAGAACATTATGTACCATTTTCAGATCTTTATTCATTACAGGTACATAATGATGATTATTTCAAGTTCGGGTTGTTGACTAATCCAAAATTAGTCATGTGAGACTAAAGTAAATTTTGATGAAAATTCTAATATCTTATTGTTAAAGTTAAGGAAGGTTTGAAGGTATGTGATCATATACACTAGGTCTATTACAAAGTTACAAATCATATTTGGATGATGAAATGGATGAGGGCTTTTGGTTGAGGTACATATTGGGTACATGGTTGAGACAAGTAGTTGATGAGTTGGCACATACATGAGGTGTATAGTTGATATTGTTGGTACATCTTGATGAGTCATAGTTGATGCATGATTGGTACATACTTGGTACATGGTTGGAGGCACTTGTTAGTAGTATTGATGACACATGTTTTATGGATGATGTACTATACTTGTCTTGGTATATTATTAGAAGCACATATTGATCTTGGTGATGATTATGAGTTGTTGTGTTATTCTTGGTTGATGCACATCTTGGTGATATTGTGAATATGGTTGAGAGTTGTCTTGGTGATTGATCTTGGTGAGTAGATCTAATTTGGTTGATAATATTGATGAGACAAGTTGTTGTGATAGGTTGTTTGGACATGTTATTGTGACAGGTTATTTGTATAGGTTTTGTGCATGGTTGATGCATTTTTTTATGGTACAGGTTGAGGTACAGGTTGATGTATGGGACATATTGGAACATGTTTTTGGTACAGGTTGTTACAGGTTGTTTGGTGCAGGTTTATTGGTACAGGTTTATAATAGTATATCTCACAGTGATAGCGTGATAGTGGTTCCATCATTCTACTTATATTTCAGGGCAGTTGGACAAGGCAAGGACAAGTGGTTGTAGCCACCTTCCGGTTGTAGCCTCCTTCTGGTTGTAGCTAGAGAATTGGGGATTTGGAGCTTCCTTCAGGTTGTAGCCTGAGAAAATAGGGGGTTGGAGCCTCCTTCTAGTTGCAGCTAGAAAACAAAGAAAGTTGGTGCTTCGAAGGAATGTAATTCTTAAAGACATATAAGAAAAAACATTTTGTAGTTTTCTCCCACTTTGGGTTTCCACATAAAACACTGGAGTACTATGTATGTGTATGATTTCTCATTTTTTCAATGTTTATTTACTCTGCAACAATTGAATGATAATGCTACATTGATATAACACTTGCATTTTATGGTTAAAAAAGATTAAATTTCTCTATTATTGATTCAACCCCCCTCTAAGTAACCCAACAATTGGTATCAGAGTCCGTTCCTTCAGCAAACCGTTTAACCACTGGAAGGAGATCATGGATTATTATGAGAATGGAGTACCATTGTTTAATGGTCATAATGGTTTAAAGTATGAGTTATGGAGTGGAAGGACGAAATTATTTTTATAGGCACAGGGGTATTATATTTGGCTATCAGTCATTACAGGATATGATAGTTCAAAAAGGGAAAAGACTGCAACCAAGAAGGAATTGAAGAAGAATAAAAAATAGCAATGGATTTCATCTGGGAAGGATTACCTAATCCGGTAAGAGAAAATGTTGGTAAATGTTCATCAGCCAAATAACTTTGGTGTAAGTTACATGACATATATTCTTCACCCATCGCAGATTCAGAAAATTCCAAAGAAGATGCAAATATATATCAAGAAGAGTTATGTTCACCATGTCAAAAATATTCATAAGATGAAGAGTACATAATCACCAGAGGTATGTTGTTTTTCTTTAATTGTGAAAAACACAGACATCTTGAAATAGAATGCCATGATGGAAATGAGACAGAAAAACTAATTGAAAAGGAAGACAATTATGAAGAAAATTTGATTAGTACTTTAGATGAACTGAGAGAAGAAAACAAGTCACTCAATAAAGAATTTATGAAACAAAAGGAAAGTGTTCACATTTTTTAAGAAGCCCAACAGTTCATCAATAACTTAATAACTTAGCTAGAAGAAGCTAGAAAGATCAAAGAAAATCTTGAATATCAAAAGAAGTATTTGGAAGCCAACATAGCAACACAGAAGGAAGAAGCATAAATGAGAGATAAGATATGGATATATTATCTTAAGGAAATAACTAACGATCTAAACCAGCTTGAGGAAGAGTTTAGTCAAGAAGAAAAAGTACTCGAAGAAGAAATAATCACATTAAAAATTAATCTTGAAGAAGTGAAAATAACAGAAGAAGTCATGAAGTCTTAGATAATGAAGAAAGAAGAATAGGTTGATAAGATTGAAGAATAAGTTGTCACATTGAGAAGTAAAATCATCAAGATCAACAAGAATGTTGAAGAGACAGAAACATCCACATCAGTTATAAAGAATGAAGAGAACCACTCTAGGTTGCTAGAAAAGAAGAATGAAGAAAATAGATAGAGTTATGCAGAAGTACTCAAAGGAAGGAATCATGGTCAACCATAATCTAAGAAAACTATTTAAGATACATCTTCAAGAGGACCATCCATGTTCAAGCCACAAAGAAGCTTCAATCATGATCATGCTCAGTCAAGGAAAAAATTCACAAGGACTACACCACAAAGAATATCACTCACTCCCAGGTATGCAAATTTATTTTATAGTCATTTATTTTATTGTAATAATTTTGGACATAAGGTTGTAGATTACAGGGATTATAAAAGAAATGTTCAAGAAAGAAATTCGTATGTGGCCCCACGTAACATTGAATGTTACAAATGTCATAACTATGGACACATAGCTAGTGATTGTAGAAGCATGATCGATACTTCCATGAAAGAGAACACTGATATCTGATATAAGAAAGTATGGATAAGAAAACATGAAGAACAGGTGAACAAACACTAGGTCCCAGAGATCAGAAGATTGGCAATAAAATGAGATGAAGAGAACTATACAGAGAAAAATAAATATGTCAGATACAGAAAGGTTTGGAAAATAACTGAAAGAAAAGAAAGACAGGTAAATAAGGAACAGGTTCAAGAGATTGTACTTTCAGGCATTGTAATGAAAGATGAATCCACATACAAAAAGAAATAAGTCAGAGCTCAGAGAATGATGAATCTACCAATGAAGATGATGATGAATACACATAAGAGAAAGAATTTTGCTGTGCCATCTAGCTTAGAGACTCTCATGTAATATGAATATTAGACAGGGGGACTCTATGTGGTAGCTGTGACAGACCAAATAACCATCCTTCAAGTAGCTTGCAAAGTTTGAGTAGACATATACAAAGCAGTTAGTTCGTTGAAGTACAATCAATTGTAGTAGTAAATACTTCATGATAATATAGTGATAAATGGGTCATCATTATGGACAGTTGTGCAGTAGAGTCCTGGAAAGTATGGACATAGATGGATTCATAAGAACACCTAGCAGGTTTGGATAGATATATGCCAGTGGATGAGAGAATGGATTCATAGATTGGTTTAGAGAGTCACTCAGAGACAAAGGAACAATATTATAATGGATGACAATTACACATGAAATAGTTTGAACAATGCTAATGGATTCCAAATTGATAGATATTTCTAAACACATGCAGTGCATAAATCCATTCACATTCAAAACAAAGTAATGCTCAGAAACAACAATGACAAAAATCCCTACAAGCTATGGAAAGGAAGACCAACAAATGTGAAGCACTTCAAAGTATTTGGAAGAAAATGCTACATCAAAAGAGAAGATGGCATAATGGTAAAGTTTGACTCTCATGTGGAAAAGGGAGTACTTTTTGGTTACTCAAGTACAAGGAAAGAATACAAGTGTTACAATATGAGGTTGAACAAAGTTGTGGAAAAAATCAATGTAACAATTGATGGAACAAGTCGACATGAATTAAAAGAAGAAGAAAATGAGTCATTGGAACAAATTTATGAAGAATAAGCAAAAGATGAAGAAGGGTTCAAGAAAAGGAAGTGCAGAAAGAAATCTCTACATCAAGGTTAAGCTAGAAATTTTCAAAGGATATGAAGAATGAATTTGGAATGTCATTACTCGAAGAACTATCCTTATTTTTGGGTCTTAAGATACGTCAAAGAAACTGAGGAATTTTTATTTCTCAAACTAAGTATATCAGAGAAATGCTAAAGAGGTTCGGAATGGAAGATTGCAAACCAGTTACCACTCCTATGAAAACCAGTTGCAAGTTGAGAAAAGATGATGATTCAAAGTCTACAGACCAGATGAAATATAGGTCAATGATTGGTAGCTTACTATATTTGATAACATCCAAACCATATGTAATGAAGGCAGTTGGACAAGTGGCATGATTTCAAGAAACTCCAAAGGAAAGACATGTATTAGCAGTGAAGAGGATTTTCAGATATTTCAAAGGAATAGAAGAGTTTGGATTATGGCATCCAAAAGGAAATGATTTATCACTTATTGCCTACACAGACGCAAATTGGGCAGGTTGCATTGATGATTGATGA
>SNQJ01S0075875.1:39308-56232 GCA_010110895.2 Picea sitchensis
TTATCTATATGTTTTGTAAGTGTAAAGAAAAAAATAAGCATTGCTAAGATAAGAACAAATTCTCATGAGCTCCATAGTGAAACTAGGCGTTGGTCAATTCCTAAAATGCCATGGGATGAAAGAGTGTGTCCCCTTTGTGACACTAAGAAGGTTGAAGATGAAAAACACTTTCTCTTAGATTGTCCAGCCTATACCCATATTAGATCTCATTTTCAAAATATTTGTCACACTACCAACCTTAGTAACTTCTTAACCGAACAAAAGTATGGTGATCTTGGAAAGGTTCTCTTAATTCTTTTCGAGCACATAAAAAAAATTCTAAAGAATCACAAGTGATCACTTACTTACCTTCTTAGTGGGCGTTAATCATCATCATCATCATCATCATCAATAATAATAATAATTTTCTAAAATTTTGAAGAGCGTTGGATTTGAATAATTTTTTCAATATTAAATCTAAATTAATATCATTTTAATTTTTATTTAATTATTTATTTTTAATTTTCAAAATATTTATATATTTAAATTTGGTCCCTTCTATGTTGTCCCCTGTCCCCTGATGTGATTTTCTTTAACTTTTGTTTTTCCTAAATTAATATAACATCATAATTTCCCAATATATGTACATATCCATGTCATTTAGTTAACTTTTTTGCTTTAACTTTTGTTTTTCCTAAATTAATATAACGTCATAATTACCCAATATATGTACATATCCATGTCATTTAGTTAACTTTAATAAAGTTCTTCTCGTTCTGTTAGTATTAGTTTAATCAGAAACGTGTGTGGTGATGCAGGAGTATCGCTCCACGTCAGCAGCATGCCAGCTAGCCAACACATTTAGCACGCGTTTATGGAGAAAGGGAGAGGTGCCGACCCTCCCATGCTTTAAATTTTGAAATATGGTCTGATACAGATCATTCATGTTGTAAGGCAATAAATGCCATACCACACCTTTGTACAGGTAGTGGTTGAGGTTGCCTTAAATGGTAGCCTGCAACAAGCCCAGGACGTAGTTAGGACTAGGCATCCATTTATGTAATGTAGCCATAGGAGTAGGTGTCGCTCTGAGATAGCGATAGCACTAAGGCGGTGGATGAGGATAAGCTCAAGGGGCACTCTTTTGTAATTATTCTCGAAGGGAGTAGAAGAGTTCTCAGGTAGAGAGATATCAAGGGAGAGAGAACTAAGACTTTGTTGCAGTCTAGTTTTGTAAATCATCTGTATAGATACACAGAGTTTAATAGAAAAGCAGTTTTTCCTGCATATTGTGTGTGTTTTATGTTTATATGTTTTTATGCATTTAATGTTTTAAATGCATAACTGGTGAACCATTGCATAAGTTTCAACTTCTTCCCGTCTTGGAGTTTCCAAGTGCAAGGAGTGCACATAGTCCGCAAGGAGTGCGTTGATAGAGGTGAGACAACCTCAGGAAAGCTCAAGACGGATAACGTTGAACCTTCATCAGCAGAGGTGCAAGGAGTGCACAGGGGGGACTCTAATTCGAGTTCAGAGAGAAGAAGTGTCGAGGAGAGACACTTACAGAGTTGTTGAACACTTTGTAGGCTCTACAAGGTGTGCATCGAGAAGAAGAATGCCAGGTGGGTGTAAGGAGTTTTCTCTTCAAGAAAAATTCTCGAATCTGAGTTATTCGAGATTCTCGAACACAAGGTGTGCGCAGGAGAAAATCTCTGAGAGGACGAAGCTCAGAAGGGATAGAACCTTTGGAAAGGTTGAAGAGAAATATCGAAGGCCAAGACCTTCAAGCGTCGAAATTCTTCCAAGGGAAAGGAAGAAGTGCAAGCTTAAGAGGGAGCTATAGCAATTGTAGATCATCTACGGAGGAGAAAATATGGACCGTTCATCCCTACGTCCAGACAGCAGGAGAAGAGCGTGCAGGAGAATAGATCTAGGTTGTCAGATCTAGAGTAGAGGATCGATAGCCATTGGATATGGGAGAAGGTGCACGAGGTTTAATACTCGTATAAGTAGAGGATAGAGGACCCATCAAAGTCCCGAAAGAATTAGGAGCGTCCATCTCAGAGGACGCATGGCAAAGATCCAGAAGCCGTATGGGTTTTGGACACCGATATTTCAAGGAGAAGGAGTCGTGAGATAAGAAGTCTCGACTCATGAAATTGTGAAACGATCGAAACTGTTCATCAAGGAGGACACGTGGCGAGCGATCAAGGTTTTAGGGGAAATCCCCGAAAGGATGTGGACCATCAATCCAGTTGGATCATAGCCATTGGTTCAAGAGGGATATGGACCGTTGACCTCTCAGTAGAGATATTTCAGCATTTTGCAACCCGTGATTTAAAGGTGAAGACCCCACCAGAATCCATAAAGGTAGAACACCAAAATTAAATCTTGGCCGTTGACATATTTGGAACATTGAACACCTAGGAGGATCATCAGAATTTCGGGATCCGGGTGTTCAAAAGGCCAAGAGTCAGGAGACATGAAGTCCCGACTCGCGAAACTGCAAAGTAATTGCAACTATCAAAGGAAGGAGGAAGCAGTACCGTTGGATATGGCTTGCACAAAAATCCATTAGGACCTTTTCGGGTTTCAGCATTTTGAAGGATAAGGAGTGGGGAGAGCCTACATCGCGATTTCCCAAATCAAGAAAGCTAGTAGTGCTTTAGAATTAGCGTGTGGCCACAGGGTAGTGGTCACATGAGGGTGATATAAGGGAGGAGCCAAGAGCCCTAGCCCTTTTTGGGGTTTCTAAACTCAGAGGAATGGGGTACCTTGACATCGACATCCCCGATATCGCGAAACACGACGAGTGCCTTTTGGATAAGGCCTGTGGTCACAGCCGTTAATCACGTGGGGGTGAAGCTCGCGCCTAGTGCTCAGATGCACAGGCGGGTTTCAATAAGGCACCTATGGATTGTTCGAGAGGTTCCAGTAGGGAACCATAGAGCCATTTTGGCTCAGAAAAAGGAGCGATCCAGAGACCGGGAGGTCACAGAACTCTGCTGAGGTAGGGGGTCTGCATCAAGGATTGTTAGAGAGGTTCCAGTAGGGAACCAGAGATCCATTTTGGCTCAGAAAAAGGAGCGATCCAGAGACTGGGAGGTTGTAGAACTCTGTTGAGGTAGGGGGTTTTCATCAAGTGGTATCAGAGCGAATATTTTTGCCTGTAGGTTTCAGGTGAAAGAGAAAAAGAGGGGAAAGCCAATATTTGTTTGCAGAGAGTAGGCAAAGGAAAAGACAGTGAAGGAGGAATTCTGGTAACATCAAGTGGTATTAGAAGGAATGGTTTGCCTGTAGACCGCAGGTGAAACAAGCAGGGTATTGACGCTCTATGGTGATTTTTTGCAGGTGTGCAACAATCAATAGATAGCCAGGTGAGTTGTAAGAGGAGATGGAGATGCTCTCAGGCGTAGAGTGATCCATAAGTTTTTGAGGAGGGAAGATAGAAGGTAAATATGGATACTAAAGGCCATGAACGTGTCGAAGAGGAGAACAGCAGCAAAAAATCTAGGCAGAGATTGACAAAGAAATCGCTGAGATAAGAGCAAGAATGGAATAGCTGACACTGAAGATGCAACAAGAGGCGAAAGTACATTGAAGGTACGAATGGCCTCTGAACAGGAAATCCAAATGGCATGTTCAAAAGTTGTTGGCCAGAGGGCAACAACAAGAATTGAGGAAGTGGCTGAGGCATGCTAAAAACCTCAGTGACACAGAGTTGGTTTGCATTTGTGAGCCAGAAGTTGGAGAAACCCTTAGTGATGAGGAAGAGAGATCAATTTCAGATCTCATGAATTGTCAGGAGGGCAGAGATGAATTTTCCAATTGCCAGGTGGGAAATGAAATGAGATCATTGGAGGATCTCATAGGTTGTCAGGAGGACAGCTATGGAAATTCATATTTCCAGGTGGGAAATGATATGAGATTAGCAGAAGATCTCATAAACTGCCAGGTGGCCAGAAGTGAACTTTCGAGTAGCCAGGTGGGCAATGGGAAGAGATCAGTAAAATGTCTCACATATTGCCAAGGGGGTAGTGGTGAAAGTTCAGATTGCCAAGTGGGCAATGAGATGGGACCATTCGATCTCATAGACTGCCAGGTGGGCAGCAGAAAATTCCCAGGATGCCAGGTGGGTAGGGGGAAAGACGTGAGATTGTCTGAAAGTCTCAGGGACTCACAAGTGAGTTCAAGTCAGCAAGGAGTGTTGATAAGTGAATATTCATGTGGTTTTTCATACCATGTGAATGAAGATGATCTGACAAGTTAAAAACTTGCACCATCCAAGAGGAGGATCAAAAGAGCATTCTAATGATTGGGGGAATTCGGGTATTCCTGCCACATAGCCCAGTTGAGGCCAGTGAAAGTGTTGCAGATGAAACAACGGTAGGAGGACAGCCAGCAGATACTGTCAAAGAAGAGGAGTAAATGGAGCAGATATCAGAAGCTACCCAAGGAGAAGAAGAAGAGCATTCAATCAAGTTGCTCAAAATTTTCAGCCAAGAAGCTGAAACAGAAATGACTGCAGAATTGGAGTCTGCAACAGAAGAGGAAGCAGACAGCATGGATTTTGTTGATCTGTATGAAGAATTGGAAGCCTTGGAAAGGAGAGTGATGGTGCAAAGATTTCACATCCAACGGGCTAATTTGGAAGCAGATAGAGGATCATACTAGCTTGGGGAGGAGCTGGAAGAAGTTGGAACTGAACCAACACAGGAGGAACTAGTAGAAGCTAATCTATCAAAAGAGGAGGAAGCTGAGAAACAACTCAGTGAGGAGGATGCATAATTGGAGTCTGTAGCAGAGTGGCCACTCAGTGCCACAAAGGTAAATAAAGACAACATGGGAGATCAGGTAGATCTGCCCACTAATAAGGAGGAAGAAGTGCAGCAGAGAAGACTGCATACAAAGAGCCAGCCATTGGACCAACTGGACAGGGTGATTGAGAAGATCAGGAGGCTGATGTTAAGGTTAGCACAAGAAGCAGTCAGCAGGAGGAAGATGAACAACAAGGAACCTGCAACAGCGACAGGTAAGAAGACAAAGAAGCAGCAGCATCGAAGCAATGGAGCAGGTGGACAACTCCAAGGGAAGGTTTGGGATCCAGGTGGATTTCAACACTGGAGAAGAAGATCTCATGAGAAGGAGCTCATGAATTTCCCAGCTGTGGAGTATGATGTAGGAGCATCACTCCACGTCGACAGCGTGCCATCCAGCTAGCACATTCAACACACGTTTATGGAGAAAGGGAGAGGTGTCGACCCTCCCATGCTTGAAATTTTGAAATATGGTCCAATACAGATCATTCATGTTGTAAGGCAGTAAATTCCAGACCACGCCTTTGTACAGGTAGTGGTTGAGGTTGCCTTAAATGGTAGCCTACAGCAGGCCCAGGACGTAGTTAGGATTGGGCATCCATTTATGTAATGTAGCCGTAGGATTAAGTGTCGCTCTGAGATGGTGATAACACTAAGGCAGTGGATGAGGATAAGCTCAAGGAGCGCTCTTTTGTAATTAGTCTCGAAGGGATTATAAGAGTTCTTAGGTAGAGAGATCTCGAGGGAGAGAGAACTGAGACTCTGTTGCAGTCTAGTTTTGTAAATCATCTGTATAGATACAAAGAGATTAATAAAAAAAAAGTTGTTCCTGCATACTATGTGTGTTTGACGTTTATATGATTTTATGCATTTCATGTTTTAAATGCATAACTAGTGAAGCATTGCATAAGTTTCAACTTCTTCCCGTCTTGGAGTTTCCAAGTGCAAGGAGTGCACATAGTCCGCAAGGTATGCATTGATAGATATGAGACAACCTCAAGAAAGCTCAAGAGGGATAGCATTGAACCTTCATCAGCAGAGGTGCAAGGAGTGCACAGGGGGGACTCTAATTCGAGGTCAGAGAGAAGAAGTGTCGAGGAGAGACACTTACAGAGTTGTTGAACACTCTGTAGGCTCTACAAGGTGTGCATCGAGCAGAAGAACGCCAGGTGGGTGTAAGGAGTTTTCTCTTCAAGAAAACTTCTTGAATCTAAGTTATTCGAGATTCTTGAATGCAAGGTGTGTGCAAGAGAAAATATCCAAGAGGATGAAGCTCAGAAGGGATAGAACCTTTTGAAAGGTTGAAGAGAAATATCAAAGGCCAAGACCTTCAAGCGTCGAAATTATTCCAAGGGAAAGGAAGAAGCACAAGCTCAAGAGGGAGCTATAACAACTATAGATCATCTACGGAGGATAAAATCTGGACCGTTCATCCCTACGTCCAGATAGCAGGAGAAGAGCACATAGGAGAATAGATCTAGGCCATTAGATCTAGCGCAAAGGATTCTATAACCATCGGATACAAGAGAAGGTGCACGAGGTTTAATCCTCATATAAGCAGAGGAGAGAGGACCCGTCAAAGTCCTGAAATAATTAGGAGTGTCCATCTCAGAGGACGCGTGGAAGAGATCCGGAAGCCGTCAGGGTTTTGGACACCGAGATTTCAAGGAGAAGGAATCATGAGACAATAAGTCCCGACTCACGAAATTGCGAAACGATCGACATCGTTCATCAAGGAGGACACGTGGGGAGCGGTCAAGGTTTCGGGGAAATTCCTGAAAGGATGTGGGCCATCGATCTAGTTGGATTATAGTTGTTGGTTCAAGAGGGATATGGACCATTGACCTCTCAGTAGAGATATTTCGGCATTTCATGACAGGGGATTTAGAGGTGAAGACCCCACCAGAATCCAGAAAGGTAAAACACTGAAATTAAATCTTGGCCATTGACAGATTTGGAACATTGAGTGCCTAGGAGGATCCTCAAGATTTCGGGATCCGGGTGTTCGAAAGGCCAAGAGTCGAGAGACATGAAGTCCCGACTCACGAAACTACGAAGTAATCGTGACCATTGAAGGAAGGAGGAAGTAGGACCATTGGATCTGGCCTACACAAAAAGCCAATAGGCCCTTTTCGGGTTTCGTCATTTCGAAGGACAAGGAGTGGGGAGAGCCTGCATCGCGTTTCCTGAATCGAGAAAGCTATTAGTGCTTTAGCATTAGCGCATGGCCACAGGGTGGTGGTCACATGAGGGTGATATAAGGGAGGAGCCAAGAGCCCTAGCCCTTTTTGAGGTTTCTAAACTTAGAGGAATGGGGTACCTTAACATCGAGATCCACGATATCGCAAAACACGATGAGCGCCTTTTGGATAAGGCCTGTGGTCACAACCATTGATCATGTGGGGGTGAAGCTCGCGCTTAGTGCTCAGACGCACAGGCGGGTTTCAATAAGGGACCTGTGGATTGTTCGAGAGGTTCCAGTAGGGAACCAGAGAGCCATTTTGGCTCAGAAAAATGAGTGATCCAGAGACCGAGAGGTCGAAGAACTCTGCTGAGGTAGGGGGTCTGCATCAAGGATTGTTCAAGAGGTTCCAGTAGGGAACCAGAGAGCCATTTTGGCTCAGAAAAAGGAGCGATCCAGAGACCGGGAGGTTGCAGAACTCTGCTGAGGTAGGGGATCTGCATCATGTGGCATCTACAAATTTTAATATTAATATAGTTAAAATTTTATTATACAAATTTTAATACTAATATAGTTAAAAATTTATTGTTATAATTAAAAACATTATAGAAGGTTAAAAACTTGTTTGAGTTGTGGTTTACAGATATAACAAAGTAATGTGTAAATTGATAAGTTTGAAGATATAATAATAATAATAATATATTTAACTAGTAAAGTCTACGAAGGTATACATACCCTACCCCCCTCTGGATTTGAACTTGTGACCTCTTAAGAGGAAACACATGTTCTTAACCATTAGGCCCACTCATGTATAATAAATAAGATAGTGATTTATTGAATAATAAAATGTTTTGTTTAAAAAAATGAATATTGTAAATGCATAATAAATCTAGATTTATAAGATATTTAAAAGGATCAAATTTCTTAATATCTAAATTTTAATTTATATGTAATTATATGTAACATGTAGTTATTTAATTTTTTTTAATTGAAAAAAAATTATTTTTATTATTATTTTTTTAAAATAATTTTATTTAACTTAATATAACTATAATGTGACAACATATCCCATAATAAACTGTAAAATACCTAACTACTCTGAATATAATAACAAAATATCATTATAAATTCAACTTTTAACCCCCCTCTCTCTATATATATTTTAAAAATAGTAAAAATAAACTTATTTTATAAAAACTCTAAAAAATTAACAATGTAAACATTAAAAAAATACAAACCAAATCAATCTAAATGAAAATTCACGTGAACGGTATTGGTAAATGTCACTATATTGTAGATCACATATCACCAACTTTGGCAATCACATAACACCAACTAAGGACCCACAAGAAATGAAATGATGTCCAAAGTATTAAGCAATACTAATATTAAAATACGTCAATTGAGAAATGAAATCGATAGTATCTACGAAAACAAAAACATTTACATTGTTAATTATATTCATATAAACAATTAGAGAATATAAATGAAATTAATATTTTGTTTTTATGAGGTGTTAAAATTTATTATAATTTAATTATTGGTTTTTATTTGTAAAATATGTAGATTCTTAGTTTAAAATTAAAATTAATTTAATTGTCATTGTATTGTATTGTTGTATTGTATTGGTTCTTATTTCTAAACGTTTATTTAATTAAAATTAATTTTAATTTTTTTTATGATTATTTTTAAAATTATATTCAATAATATTACACTTTTTTTAACAATCAAACTGAAATTTATACATATAACCAAATATTATAATAATCACAATTTAACTTCTTATTAAAAAAAATCTATATTATCAAATTATATACACAAGTAATATAATTAAATTAAAATTGTTTTCTAAATATGCTCAGAGTGTATGCAATATTATATTGCAAAGAACCATCGAGATTAGTGAAGGAGTGAAAGAGGGAATGTATTTGGTTAGCAACAAACTGTAGGGCAGGTTGGATTAGCAACAAACATTAGGGTAGGTTGGATCAGGATTCAATTTAACCGTTTCATGTGTTTTTTATATAATGGTGGAGGGGATCCTTTGCTCAATAAACAAGGGGTCTCATACATTAATTTGGTGTTTTCCTTTGCTCTAATCTTAAAATTAGATTATTATTATTATTATAGTTAGAAAATGATAAAATTTGTTCAAAAAAATAAAAAATATCACATTTAGATTATACAAATATTCATCTTATGTGATTGTGTTTGGGTGTTGTCTAACTATTCTATATTTTAGTTCTTTCTCTCAGAATTCCACAATATAAATCTGCACTAAATCATAATTTTATGTTTTTTAAATTGCATTTCTGAATCCAAAAATGGATTCAACTAATCTAGTGATCCAATAATTTTTAGACTAAATTTTGGAAAAATTAAATAAAAAAGAACCCTTGAAAAGAACCAAAACTTAGAACAGAGTAAGATTTATATTTGTACAAAAAAAAACATAAGTAAAAAATTACAAAAATTAATCAACCTTCATTTTTTTTTTTTTTGAGTATTGTATGGGGATTAGCTTATAATCTAAAAAACCACCACTCAAAAACATCTAAACCTCGACCACCTTATAAAAATAAATAAAACCCCTCACATCCATCACACTAACAAATTGCCTTTATTTCATGGGCTTATAATGTTACTAGCAAATTTAAACCTTTATTTCATGGGCTTATAATGTTACTAGCTGTTTGTTTTGGGTACTTACGTTCTTATATTTAGATACCGTAACTAGCTGTGGAAGATTAGGCTATAATTTACTCCCGTCTCAGAAAAATTATTTGCGTGATATAAGTATCGTAGAAAATTTTGTATAGAAATTAAAAGGATGTGTTTTTTCATTGGTATTGTAACTATGTGGTGAATATGGAAGTGATAGGATTTTTTCGAGGATAGAAACTGTTTTATCAGCATTTGAATGATAATTTTTTCATCGATATTGTGGATGTTTTAAAGTATTATACGCGTAAATTGTCTATATTCCCATATATTTAAATGCGTATCTAAAGATATATCTCTCACCGAGTCACCATATATATTGGAAGATATTGGAATAAGTTGAATCCACTGTGTTACTTTGTTATTACATAATTTTTTAAGTTAATAATTTTTTTNTTGTCTATATTCCCATATATTTAAATGCGTATCTAAAGATATATCTCTCACCGAGTCACCATATATATTGGAAGATATTGGAATAAGTTGAATCCACTGTGTTACTTTGTTATTACATAATTTTTTAAGTTAATAATTTTTTTCCTAAAATTTTGTATTATTAAAAAATTGAAGTAATAAATTTTCCATTTGGAAAATTGTTATGATAAATTTCTTTAACAAGTTTTATACTTTAAAACTTTGTTTACAACTTTGTATATAACTTTACTCATAACGTTTTAAATTTTTTTTCTAACTTTACTCGTATTCAATATTTTTTTTTGGGGAAACTTGTCACTTCGATATAAAGTTTTTATAAAAAAATTGTCACCTCAATGTGAAATTTTAGAGTAGGATGTTTGTGACTTCAATATTTTAAATATACTTAAAATTTTATAAAAAAAATTAAAATATTATTAAAAAAAAATACCAAATCTACAAAATTTAAAAAAAATATATTAAATGTAGAAAATTTACAAATAAATTTTTTGTCACTTCATCATTTTAAATATACTTAAAATCTTTTATATATATATATATATTTTTTCTCAAAATCTTACCTAAAATTTTGAAATGAAAGATTCTTCCCAACATTTGCAAGGTTTCCAAGAGTAAACAATAACAATAACTCGAATGTTCCAAACTCGCTGAAGGTTATATGAAAGGGTAGAAAATCGTCATGGCGTTGAGTCCATGTATTGAGAGGCTTCTCGAGATGCCCATAAAGGTCTCCTGATTTCATGGATCTGTTCGGTGGCCCAATGTCTCTTTATATGTTTTGTTTGTATTCTTGAAAGGATGGATGGATACATATTGTGTATACCCGTGCAGGCTTCACAGGTTACTGCTCTGTTCCGATCATACAGTTTATCCCCATTTGAGTTCCCTGACGATACATATTGTGTATACCCGTGCAGGCTTCACAGATTCCTGCTCTGTTCAGCGATCTTTAATCCTCCTGGGGAATCTGCAGATTCTGCTCTTACACGCCCCGTCGAGATTAATTCGGCTTCAGATCTTGATCAGCAAACCGCCTGTTAAATTTAGAGTTACGGCTCTGGGTTTCTTCGGTGGATCTATTATTTAAGATCGGTAGGGATCTCAGAAACAGATCAGGTCCCAGAGCTTCGATATGCATTAACAAGACTGGTGAGAGGGGAGAAAACATGAGGCCATCTTGCAGGGATTGCCCTTCCGGAGGCCGAGAGCATTACGTGGGCAGCTCGAAACCGGTAGGGTTTAAATTATTGTATCGTCAGGGCGATTCAGAAAAAAATTTCAAGAAGTTTTCATTGAGGACAGTTTGGGCCGAATCCATAGAAGTGGACGGGATTAGAAGCTATAACATAGCTCTAATGTCTTTTCATTGCCTTCCTGCTCTGTAAATACATTTTTATGGAGGTTTGGATTGGATTATTCACATATTCAAAAGGCAAAAAAAAAAACAATAGACCAGTAGGCAGCAGGCATGCGGGGAAGGCCAGGCATTATTCTCTTTATTCATATTTCATATTTTTGCAGCAAATTTTGTTCGTTATATTAATATCTCCACTCTATGGAAGTTTTTGTAATCTTTTATATAAATATCAGTGCTCAGTATTAATATAAAACTTTGCTCGCAGAGCAGCGATTCGGTTCTGTTCCTTCTTGTGTTTTAGATCTTTCATTGACGATGTCTGATATAGTGAAATTCTTGTTAAACGACAGAGAGTGAGATCTCATGTTTTTTCCTCTGAAATAACAGAGATGGTTATTTGGGAGGTTTGAAAGATTTTTGAAGAATGAAATTATCGCCATTTTTTTACATATTAATTCTCACATTAGTATCAGGTATTGGGATGCAAGTTCAAACGTTTCTGGGAAAAAAACAACAACAGCGAGGTGTATAAGTTGTGGAAAAATTCAGCAACCTGTGAAAAGTGTAATAAGAATATACCAGGTGACAGAGATAGAATACCAACGACATAAACAGTCAGAAGATAGATTTTCGTGCATGTCTGTTCTTTGCAATGTGTGTTAGGTTTTTTATTTTTTTAAGTACATGCTGCCTCTGGTTTTGACCCGGAGAGAGCGAAAGTCTTCTCTGAGTTCACGTGAGTTCACGTGGAATAGATGCGTGCAGTGCACTCGTGATTCAGAAAAGACATAACTGGTCACTTCTCTATATTTAAAACGACCAGGTGAAGCTTTTGGAAGCGCATCTGTGTGTTCAATGTAATTAATCCATTAATATAATAATGGTACACAGCCCTGTATGGATTTTGTGAAATTTTATAATTCCTTGGCAATTTTGATTACTAAGTTTTTCCTGAGGTGACAGAACTTATCATAAATTTCTATATTTAAACCAAACAGGTGAAGCTTTTTGTAATTTATCATAAATTTCTATATTTAAACTAACCTGGTGAAGCTTTTTTAACGCATCTCTGTTTTTAATTTAATTGTATTATGGACTAATATAATAATGGGACAAAGTTCCGTATGAATTTTGTGAAAGTAATCTATGCCTCGTAAAAATTTCATGAGGTGGCAGAATCTATTATCATAGTATCGTTATTATTATTTATTTATTTATTTTAATAGTGTGAATTATTTAAATTTAATTCATTAAATAATTAATTAAAAAACTCCATATTTATTCATTTATTCATAGTTTCTTAAAATCTCTAATGCTTAGGTTTTTTTAAATTCCTTATAAATGTGTATTGAATTTTTTTTAAATTCTTTATAAATGTGTGTTGAATTTTTAAAATCTGGAAGCTTTCACTTATCTTTCTAATCATTTTGGAGAAAATTACTTTGGAATCTTTAATCAACTATAAACAAGTAACCTGTTTATGTAGAACAAAAAATATAAAACTCCAAAGTGCCAAAAATTCTCTCTCCTCTCGACATTTTAGCACAACTCTTGCACCACATTTTCCACCTCCAATTTGTGAAGCACTATCAAACAAACCAATCCCCAAATTCCCTTCCGGCAAAGGAGGACAAACTGCTCTTTGAGAATAGACAACAATAGTTTTGTTGAATTCACTAATATTTTGTAAAACTAGATTACACAACCTAAAAAGAGATAAAGTTTGATTCTCAAAAATAATCAAGGTAAATTCGTCCAATTATCCTTTACCTTATTCCAATTCTGAAAACTTTTACTAAGTTGTCCACAATCCCAAATTATTTGTACCTTAATAACTTTTAAAAGATAATTCCAGACTTCTTTTGTGAAAGGGAAATTAACCATTAAATGATTTATTGTTTTCTCCCGCTGGCCACATAGAAAACATCAACAATTTTTTTTTTTAACAAGTTATCTCAAGTTAGAATTCGATTATCTATCATTAGCCAACAAAATAATTTAATCCGCAAGGGGATGTGCCATTTCCATATATCAATCATCCATTCCTCTAGACCAACATCCATTTCCTCTAAAAATTGCACCTCATAAGCTTGTTTTGCATAAAATTCCCCTTCTTTATCATTCTAGGACCAAACAATTATATCTCTTACATCAAATAAAACAAAACCAAAGTGTTTCAGTCCCCTCATATAATTCTTCGATTCCAACTTTTGTTCCCCAAGAAAATCTAGAAATTCTATAGTTTTTCAATTAAAACCATGAGCATATCCAATATCAAGAGAAGTTGCGTGATCAAGAGTGAAAATACCTTTTGAGTGTAGGGTGGAAATCAAATTCTCAGATAGGTTATAGTAAAAACGAGAACATATCAACGGATCCAAAGCAACCCTTATATCCCTTCCATTTCCAGGCTTCGAGACTAACCAATCAGTGACAATAGGCAGAGAATCAGTAAGCGCTCTCCAACAATTTGACATACCTTTCACATTCAATCTCCCTTTTCTAATCCACTCAACCACAGAATAGCATTTTAAGTATTTTTTAAGAATCACTTCATGCCACAGGCCAGGGCCAAAAAGGATCCTCCACAAGGTCTTTGCAACTAGAGATTTACCAAAACAAAAAATATTTTTAAATCCCCATCCTCCAATATTTTTAGGTTTTGCAATCCTATTCCAATTCACCAAATGAAATATTTCTATCTCTTTGTTGCCCGACCACAAAAAACTAAACCTCTGTCTTCTAGTCCTGTTCAAAATACTTTTGGGATTCTTTTCCAAAGACAACCAGTAGACATAAGTGTTTTCTAGTACTAATTTTACTAGTATATAACTCCCTCCCAATGTAATCCATCTATGACACCAACTGGATATTTTTTTTCTCCACTTTTTTAAGAAGCCACCTCCAATCATTTATAAGGTAACAATTTGATTTAAGAAAAAAACCCAAGTATTTAAAACCATCATTTAAGGGTTTTACCTCATAGGATAGTAATTCTTTCAAAAGTAATAACTCCCTAGACCATCCAAATTGTGACTTGTGAGCACTGAAAGTCATTCCAATTGGATTGCTAAAAAGAGCAAGCACCTCCTTTAACATTCCCCATTCTGTCAAGGATCCTTTTCCAAAAAGAATAATATCATCTACAAAAATTAGATGAGTAATTCTAACTCCATTCGCTACTAAGACTCCTTGAATTTTTTCTTCTTCAACAAGCTTCCTTAGTAATCTACTAAGCCTGTCAACTATAATTAAAAACAATAAAGGAGAAAGGGGACAACCGTGTCTCAATCCTTCAGAGCTTCTAAAGAAACCGGATGGGATTCCATTGATTAACACATAGAAATTCGTTGATCTGACACACCCCATTATCCAGTAAGTAGCTTCCAAGTTGATCCCAATGTGCAGAAGGACTAGTCTTAAAAAACTCCAGTCAACCCTATCATAGGCTTTCATCATATCTAGTTTTAAAATCAGAGCTTTAGATTTCTTTATATTTATACTATGAAGAGCCTCTTGAGCTATTCATATAGCATCAATGATCTGTCTATTCTCCAAAAACCCAAACTGCTCCTTAGAAATCCCTTTTGAAAGAAATGTTTTGATTATGACTGTAATAATTTTTGAAATAACCTTATACACCAAGTTACACAAAGAAATGGGTCTAAATCTATCAAAGGATTTTGTTTTATCACTTTTAGGAATAAGTTCTACAAAAGTAGAATTTAGAGCCCCAATTATCTTCCCCTTAACTCTGGATTCATCCACTACTTCCAATAGGTCATGTCCTATAAGGTCAAAAAATTCCAAGAAAAATTCAATTGTCAAGACATTAGGCCCAAGATTTTTTGAAATAGGAAATCCTTTCAAAGTGGACAAAACCACATATAAGTTGATTGGTGCAACAATATTGTTGAATAATAAAAAGAGTCTCTTGTTCTTTAAACATTTTTCCAAAGTATGAGACAACTTCCTTTTCCAAATCTTTCTGCTTAGTAGCCACCGAACCATCCTCCTTTATGATTTCCCATATTGTATTTGTTTGCTTCCTAAAGTTCGCGTATGCATGGAAAAACTTTGTATTTTTATCACCAGAATTAAGCCAAGTAACTTTTCTTTTTTGTCTCCAAGTCTCCTCTTCTTGTTTTAACAGCTCCAAATTCCTTTTTTCTTTCTCTGTCACTAGCTTCCTTTCATCTTCTCCCTCTAAACCCCTAGGAAAAGTAGAGTAAAGGATATCCAAATCTACTTCAAGTTGAACTAATTCTTCTTTATAATTTAATTTCTTGTTTTTTCCCATATTATGACCAAATACTTCAAATATTTAATCTTTGAAACTATTTTTTCCATTGCAGAAGTAGACTCTTAGTCCACCAGCTTATGCCAATTTGAGCGCACTAGTAATTCAAAATCCGGATCTTTTAACCAAACTGAATTGAATTTGAAAGGGATCTTCTATTTTTGTTGGTCATGTTCCAATTGAAAAACCACTGGCATATGATCTGATAACTTGACATTAACCACCCAAGTTCTAAACTTGAGCCCTGAATCCACCAAATTTTCACTAATTAAAAAACGATCCAACCTTTTTGCTACAAATTTTTTATTTCCCCTACCATTACTCCAAGTTGGAAATAGATTTACAGGTTCTACATCTATTAAACCTTCTCCCTGAATCATTATATTAAAGTAAGAAGCCATCGAATCACTTCTAACAAAACTTCCCCAATTTTCTCTCGCAGAAATTGTGAAATTGAAATCTCCACCCAGAATTAAATTGGACTCCTTTAATAAACCATCCTCTTTTATATTGTTCTAGAAACTCTGTCTATCAGCATACGACCCAGAAAAAATACCAGCTTCAAGTTTTTATTAAGCTGCTTTACGAATCCCTCTAGTAAGATTCATGCAGGAGTCAAAAAGGCAGTAAAATTAGCTTTTTTGGGATTCCAAGCAGAAACTACCCCCCTAGATAATCCTTTTGAGTCCACTGCACAGAAATCCTAGACATGAAAGAATTTTGAGAATACCTCTCTTGCCTTGTTTCCATCGACCATGGTTTCTTGTATCAAAACTATATATGTTTTAACCATATCAAACAATCTTTTAAGGGATAATTATTTTGTAGCACCCCCAAATACTCTAACATTTAAAGATATCATTATCATGTTTTGCCTCTCGCTACGGATTTTTGCGCTCTAAGTTCCCTTGGACCCTCTGAAATCTGCAATACTATATCTCCAACTTGGTCTTTCTCTTTAACAATCTTCCTTGCACTTCGTGTTTTGATTGGAGATAATTATTTCTCTAATCCCCCAAAAACATACCCTTTCTTCTCCAAAAACTCATTTTTATTCCTGCATCCAACAACTCCATCAGTCAAGTTTTCAGGTTTTGTCTGAGAAAAGGAACCAGTAATAGTTCCCCCCCCCC
>SNQJ01S0075875.1:56252-70340 GCA_010110895.2 Picea sitchensis
AAAACTTATTTATAAGAAGGTATTAAATCAGTTAAAGTTTCCTCTACAATTAGGTTTGCAAAATGTTGTTTAGTAATAGAGTCCCCAATCCCAATCGAAAAACAAGGTTCCTTATAAAAAGAAAATAGTTCTTCTAATTCTGTCACATCTATCCCACCGAGGTTTTTCAACTCTTTTGCGTCAAACTTAACTTCCTCCAAACTAGTAACACAGGTTAAAACCCCTCCCCCTGAAATCGAATCCCCTAACTCCACAGATTCTAACTCTCCCGCACAAACTGCTTCCCCCTCCATTCCCACTCCCCCTCTGTCAACATGAAACCTACCCTCAATGCAACCTTTCTCTAGAATCACCCCTTCTCCCACATTCCTTGATCCAATAGCCCTTTCTTTTACATAATATGTCACGCTATTGTCAACAGAGTGCTTAGACCTAACAACACTATCTGAATAAAGTCTCTGTAACCACTCTAATTCCTTCATAGATAGAGACAAAAAAAGAGTAGGGGGAAATATTTTTAACATACGTATGAACGTAGAAGAATTCACGGTGTTGACTTGTGAGTCCCCATCCAGTACAACAGACCCCTTCTCATCGCAGATCTCCAAAACTGAAGCGTTCTCAGACCAATATTATGTCCATGTCACACCACCTTCGAACTATTTTTTTGTTTTCCCAGGACATGCTTTATTCAAATTCCCCACCTCCTTGCATACCATGCAACGAAAAGAGATCCCCCAATACTCCAGTTTCTGTATGTGAACAATTCCTCTCCATTCGATTTCCAACAACTCTGGTAAACCCTTTTCAAGATCTATTTCAACCATCAATTTTTTGATTCTACAATCTTGTCCAGACAACAATTTCACATCCACATGAAGAAATTTTCCCAAAGTATCACAATTTCTTTAAAAGCTTCTACATTCCAAAACACTAAAGGACAACCCGACATCAACACCCAAAGATGTCAAAATATGAAATGATCTTTCTCTAGGTTATATAGGTGTGTCCACATTTTAATCATTACACTGTCGAAGCCACAGAGCCAAACCCTTTCCAGAATCCTTTCCACATCTTCCGCCTTTCTGAAAAGGAAACAAAACCAACCATGAACTAGCACCAGAGTTTCATGAGCATAACATATAGAAGGTTTCCATTTTTCCTCTGGCCATTTACCAATATCCGCCATTGATCATGCCCAGTAACCGAATCGCCCAACCAACACTAATAATGACAAAGAAGAAACTTCCTCCAGTCCCACATCGTGCCCCAACACCATTTTTGTGTTATTTCTTCTCGACTTCCACGATTTTTTCTCCGAGGACCCGTGCTCGATTCACTCTAACTCTTTGTTGCTCCCTTCTAAACCCCTTCTCCCTAAAGGACTCTTCTTAACACCAATAGATTTCAAGACTGGATCGCTTGGGGTAACATACACAATCCATGCAGTGAAACCCTCTCTGTGGAAAACTACTCCAGGTTTTCTCCCCTCCTTCCTAAATTGTGACTGAGAATAGCAGTGTGGCGGGGGTTGGTTAGCTAAAGGTGGAGCCCGAAACCATCCCATCGATTCCAGCTCGAAAAGGTCATCGATTATCTCAATGTGTATTGAAACCTTCCGGTAGCCCTCTGATCCTCACCCTCCAATCCTCCAAAGTGGCTACCTCGAACTCATCTCTTAAATTAAGTGAAATTAATAATGGGTCCTTCCCATACTTGAGCAATCTTGTCTTGTTTAAATCCTCTTTGTACTCCTTGTCAATGTTAAAAAGACCTTCTTGGCTCCACAGGTCTTCCTCAAGTGGTTATGAGTACCACGTCATCAGTACTACCCTCTAAGACGCCTACACCTATCCGACTCCTCCCCCTCTCTCAAATCTTCCACTCATTTTGTCCCACCTGCTTCCAGGTACCATAGCCGAACCCTGACTAAGATTTTAACTTGTATCGAATCCGCACATTCTGATTCTTGTAATGCGCGTAATCTCTTTTTGTATGGTAAACCTTTTCGTCCTCCATATCCGAAATCTTTAGACATGAATGCGATATAATTTCCAACAAAAAAATTGTTAAAAAGTCTTTGATCCATGAGAGGCGTATCGCAATAACCATCTCCCCTTAATGGTACCTGTCTCCTACATAATTGATTTGGAATAACAAGATCCTCAATCCACAATGGGGCACAAGCAAACTACATTCACACAGGAACTCATTCTGTACACTATAAGCATTGCGGTAAGTTGCCTGGTTTTCTTATAAATAATTGGATTATTAAATTAATATATAAATACTCATTTTATTTTGAAATTTATTAAATATTTAAAAATAAAATATTATACATTTATGTTAAATTTGATTTATTTAATTTAGATATTATTAGAACATTTAAATAAAATTATAATCTCAATTCAACATTTTGACTTTCACATATTCAATTTCAAAATTAATTTAAAATAAGTGTGTGCAAAGTTCACAATATAGGTATTTCCTATTCATCTTAACTTAGATTTATTAAGTATAAATAAGGATCAATTAAAAAATTGAGATACATAACTCTCATAATGAAGAGTTAAGATGAATCTATGTATGTTTGTATATTTGTTATAGGAAGAGAAGTGAAGTGCATTTTGAGATATCATTTTTGGGATGATCTAAGTAGAGTAAGTCATTAATTTATAACTCATATCCATGATTATTATTCACAATTCACCAATTTCTCATGATTTTGAATAGTTCAATTTCTCATGATTTTGAATAGTCCACTTAGGAGTGATTGCATCGGGTGATGCTTATAGGGGCGAAAAGAATGACATAGCACTAGTAACTAGAACTTCACTTCTTGGGAGGTGACCAATCTCAAGACTCCTCTAGCTCAAGTGCATTTAAGTGTGGAGTTTTCCTGCAATGAAGCCCACTTAGCTTACTACTTGTTTGCAAAAATTTAGCAAGTATTGTTCCTAATGTATCATTTAATTATAGCTTCATTGAGTCTTTTATTTAAGTATTAAGATGAATTTTATAGAAGAATATCCAAGAGATTGTAGCATCTACCTCATCCATTCCTTCTTCCAACATTGAAGAGATTGTAATGTCCACTCCATATGTTCCTTCCAATGCTCAACAAATGTCAACACAATATAATATGTTATACAAAACTAAAAATATAGTTATAATAAATATAATTTGAGCTAAACAATAATCATTTTAAATCTTTGTTTGTTTGTTTTTTTATTGTGCCTTTGTCAAACCTCCATGCACTTAGCTTGTCTTTGGACATGTTCAATCCACATGGATTTTTCATGTCGAAAAATGTGCACGCATTGAAAAAATGGGTGGATTTTTAAAAGTGAGCACACATTAAATGCATGCACATTCCTCTATTTAGAAAAAAAAAAAAACATTATTGTATTTATCTTTCCTACTCTATCGTCATTTTCTCCCTTTTTTCCCTTGAACCCACATGTGTGTTTTGTTGTTGATTCAACCCTAACTTAATGAGGACAAGTAGGAGAGAGGTTCACAACATGAAACTCATTCATGCACATTCCTCTATCTAGAAAAAGAAAAAAAACTTTTATTGCATTTAATTTCCTGACCATCTGATCATTTTCTCGCTTTTTTCCTTGAACCCACTTGTGTTTTGTTGTTGATTCAAACCTAAGTTAATGAGGACAACCAGGAGGGAGGAGGGAGGAGGGAGGTTCACAACATGAAAATAAACATTTTTGAGCAAGGTTCACAAAATCAAAATCAATATTTTTGATAGAGGATCTATCATTTCCATGTAGGTTTTATTCCAAATATCATTTTATATATGTAGAATCATCAAATTTACATAGATTATAATATTCTTTTGTTATTATTTAAATGCAAATTTTATGTTGGAAGATTGGTTATTGTCATTGATGTCAACCCTAGTCATGGGTTTTGGACTGCAAGATTGATAAAGGTATTTGGACATGAAGGACAATGCACATGCATATACAACACCCATGAATGGATAGTATACATCATATTATTTCTGGTGATATTTGGCACGTCACGTGGATCCTCATGGTTGAGGAGAAATGAATTTTTGAAGATGACAAAGTGAATTGAAGAAGGAAGTACATGTAGGCCCTAAAAATAATTAAAGAAAGGAATTACAAAATAAGAAAGTGTCAAGTTGGTCCTAATGGTATAAATAAACATCATTATACATTCATTTGATACAAGTCGAATTTCAGAGGCAATAAGAAGATAAAAAGGTTGGATTTCAAGGGAGGATGAAGTCTTTTGGTGATGTGTTCTAAGGTATGTTATTTTCAGGTCATCTTACCATTTTTGCTATAACTTTTTTTCTAGAACGATTCAGATGGTGAAATCGGTATGGTATTGCGAAGACATATCAAGGTACCTCTGGTAAAAATTTCAGCTCTTGATTCACTATAATTATGGAGATACACTCTATGGAAGATAGGGTTTGTGACCAGTCCTAAAGTTAGTCAATAAACAGGTGTTCCGAGTAAAAAAGTCATAATTTTTTCATACAGAATCCAAATGAAGTGGGACAACTTCCATTGGAAAGAGTACAGACTGTAGTTTCTTGTGTGCGAGTTTCATAATCAGATGTTAAATAGTGAGCACAGGGCATGCTGTACAAGTTGGGTCGTCTGAACAGACAAGAATTGAATAAAGTCTACCATTCTTTCTATAACCTCTTTTTGGGGAGGATTCAAGGAGTGAAAATTGGAGGATTTTTAGAGAATACATTGAGTAATATTATCTACAGGATCAGAGTACTCCAAGAATTGAAGAATTGCAGAAATTGAAGAAGTCTCAAGAAGCATTATCAGATTCTATGTGATGATTGGTTGATGGTGATGATTTAATGTAAAGTTTTATTATCTCTCATATATTAGCCAAGAATTGAATAAAGTCTACTATCCTTTCTATAACCCTTTTGGGAGGATTCAAGGAGTGAAAATTGGAGGATTTGTAGAGAATATGAGGGCCATTATCTACAGGACTTTGATAATTTAAGAATTGCAGAAATTGCAGAAATTGAAGTCTCAAGAAGCATTAATTAATTCTACTTCCTATGATGATGATTATTGATGGTGATGATTTAATGTAAAGTTCTATTATCTCCCATATATTCTTTGGGTAAAGGGAAGGGAAAAAGTGCTGAGAGTCTAACTCCCTCTTAATATTGAGGATTGTATCTTCCTCCGGAGGCTTCATCTCCCTCTACATTTCCAGTTAGAAGCACTCCTTTGGAAGTCACACCGGTTTCAATACAACCATTGATTATTTCTCTGCATATTGCATGGTGTATTATGGTGCATTGGTGAAAAATAAAACCCCTTATAATTATTGTTCATTTCTTATTGGATATCGTTGAATGGTTTAAGCATAAGTTGAGAAAGGTTTTAAAATTGTACTTGATATCATCCACCCTCTCCAGATTGCACATTTTATTCAATTATGATGGATAAAACCATGATCCAACACAAATACTAACTCCCAAAGAAAACCCCAAGAAGCTTCGTGGTAGTCGTAAACTCTTGAATAATAGGTAGATTCCATTTCTTCATAAATTATGAGGACCAATTTGATTATTATGGATCTCATGTCAATTTCGATATTGGTGAATTCTAGGAACTATTTTCACCTAATTTAGGGAACTATTTTTGGCTCTACTTGGTATGAGGAAACAACTAGACATAACCCCTAAAGAGGGATTTTCTTTCCTTGGTGTATGCTTAAATCCTCCCTAGATACCTTAGCTTCAAGATAGGATTTGTGCCACTAGCACTACAATATTCATGCTAGCATGCAATGGACTTCATCATAGCATGATTATCACAATATATTGTCAAGATCCATATATAGAGGATGTTAGACTACCAAGGGTAAGGCCTTAAGGCCATCCCACTAATTCAAGACAAGCTACAACATTTGTCTAGGATGGCTATTCTAGTTCTAGTTCAATTGATCCTCATCAATGCTCTAATTGCAAGCATAATTGTTATGGACCAATATAGGTTCTCTGCTAGATAGTTTCTTGGAATAGGTTAGTATGATTTTTTTTAATATTTTCGTTGATTAGTATAAATTTCACAATTGACAAGTATGTATTAAATGTAATTGAAAAGTATTTGCAATTGCTTAATTATTTGAGATGTATAACTTCTATATGATGAAACTCCTTTGTCCAACAAGTAAGGTACACATTCTCCAATATTTGTTGTAGAAATTGGACTAGCATTTTTCATTGGAGAAACTCACACAGATGCATTTAGATGCATTTATGTTTTCTACCTCAAGAAGTTGAACTAAAGTTATAAGTTAGAGATGTATATAATTACAACCATATATAACTTACAATAATCCCTTACTCTTTGTACTAACAATATTCATTGAATATTGAATGTCTCATCCAAACTATATGGCACCAATTTTTCTAAAATTATCCTTTTCTATAACTATTATCATATTTTGATGAACATCCCTCAAATACATAAAAATTATCTCCATGCTCATCTTGGCTTTGACCTTAAACCTTTATCACGGGGACAATTTTTAAGTAGTAAGGAACATAAATTTAATACAAAGGATTCCAAATTCTTTGGATAGCCTAAGATCTCACACGCAATACATAGCATCGCATAACACTTCAATCACATCATGGTCAATATATGGAGAAACTCGTTCATCTTGAATTCATGAGATAATTCATTCTTGAACGAATGAATTGAATCATAACCATTACTAGGTAAAATGAGTTCATGCACATATAAAAAGTCCAACAACCACAATTATATATTCATTAGACAAAAATATATATGGAAATTGACATAAAACATTTTTATTTATTTTCCACAAATTTACCACTAACTTATTTAAGTGCTCCATGCATGATGAGTGTGTTGAAGGCCACAAAGGTTTTTTTATGTACACACAAGATCCTCCACACTATCAAATTACTTGAGGTTGTTGCATATAAGTTGAACTTCTAAAACAACATTTAGAAAAGAAGGGTTTACTTCAATTAGTGATTACTCGAACCATAAAAATAAACCAAACAAACAACACATATGATGGTAGTATATATAATAACTAGACCAAAGATAGTGTGTTAGTCAATGGGTGAGTGCAAGAAGTTCATGGTAGAAAAAGTGGCAAGCGGGTCAGCAAGAATGTGCACTTGCACACGTTCCTAAACCTATAGGTTTAGAAGTGGTCGAACCTCCATGAGGCTTTCCACATAGATTTAGTGGTAGGAACACATACATGTTCCTAAGAATGCGTGAACATTCATAGGAACACACGCAAATTCGTAGGAACGCACGTGTGTTCCTTTTGTTAAACTTTTTTAAAGGGTCGTGAGCGTGATTTGTGCTCATTGTGCACAAATCACGCTCATGTTTTGACTCTCATTGAGAAAATAGAGAGGGTCTAGAGAGGAGAAATAAAAGGATGATCTTCACACTGTGTCCAGGTATGTTTGATTTATCTTATTTTTAACCCAATTCAGTCTTTTTCTCCTAAGAATCTGAATTAAAAAAAATTGTAATTTTGTATTTTAATTAAAAAACCAACCTAATTTACATGCCATGGATTTTAAATTGCAGTATATATAATATAACAGAACCCCAAGACAATGTAAACCTCTCATAAGAAAACCAAAAATATCAAAACCCAACCCACCACAACCATCCAATGTAAACACTCAAATTAATGAGGGGTTGGTTATATTGTGAACACTTGAGGAACAATTAAGGGACACTAGAGAGCCTAGTATATTATCCTTGGATACTTCTTTGAACATCATTGTGAAGTCCATTGCAAGTGACCAAGGTAAATTTACCTTTATTTATGATTATAAGGAAAGACTATATGAGTACTATAGCACTGGTTTGGATAGAAACCAAGTCAAAGAACTAGGAATTTCAAAACAACAAATATTGTCTTTTCTTAGGGATCCTAAAAATGTACAAGAATTTCCATTGAACAATAAACACATCTCCATTGACTGGTGCATCCATCCCCAGAWTAGTTAAAACTGGATGGATAGGTAGTATATGGTTTTTGATAAAACTCCCTACAATAACAGGGAGATGCCCTTATATTTTATGAGAAAATTATGGGCTGAGTTTATTTTAGGTAAGCATGTAAACTACTTGACATTAGTGAATTTCAGGGGGTGGGTCGAGGGTCCTCACAGGACTGAGAGCATGCCAGGTGCGACCCCATGTTAGGTCCTTATCCCCACAGGAGAAGTCTTGACCCCCCTACCCAACATCCTCTTGTTGCAGAGAACTTACAACAGGTACAACTAGCCATTTATCATTGACTTGTAACCTAGTGCAACACAATAGCTTTGTTGCAATATCTTGACAGGAGGTTTCTACCAGTGACATTAATAGAGGGGTTGGAGCTTCAACATGCACAGGAGAGTACAATGAGGAGAGGGAACATGTACATAGTATTCGTCCATGTGAACCTCACAGATGCTCTATCTTTGGGAAGACATGTTATGGGCCTATAGAGCCCACTGGACAACTTAGCTTCATGGAGGACGTTAGTATATTAACCCTCTATATGTTATTCATCGTTATATATTTATTTTTTATTTTGTGTATTTATATCGATATTTTAATGTATGTTGTTTTGCAGTTGTTATGTTCGAGTAGTAGACCCTCTACACAGATGGATGCATCAGTGCCTAGCCCCAACATAGATGCAACAATAGAGGAAGCTTATTCATTGGTTGCATCCCACACACAGGTATGTATCACATTTGATAAATTCACCTTAGTCATTTCTTTATTTTATGGCATCCTCAAATTTTTAATGTTCTCATGTTTCTATAGGATTTGGGACTAGGCGATGTTGGGGAATGTCCATATGGGATGGACAAGTCACCTATGTCGTAGGTATCACTGTAGAGTTAAATATCATATAATTCTCAAATTGTTTGTGTTTATGTTTTTGAATTTTACTATTTGGTACTAATAGTTCAATTTTATTAATATGTATGCAGGTTGCAAATATATTTGCTAGCTATAATACTATCGCACTCACTAGGAACTTGGGAATTTCTTATGGGTTACCTTTCTCCATGACTAGGGAGTTGCAATCACTTGTACATCCTGTGATGGTCTATCACAACCCACCCTCAACATCAGTGTTATTGCACGCATCCGCAGTGGATTCACACGCAGTGCGTCCATCCACAACACATGTATGCCACCCACCCCCACCACCATTTCCATCGACCCCATCGACTGATACATCCAAAATAGAGGTTGTCTCGAAGCAGGTTGTACAACCTATTTCTCCATATACTAGTGAATCTCCATCGAGGTCTGAGATATTCACGGTGAGACAATGCATTGATGATAATTTCTTATGTTTCATGAATTTTATTTTACACATATTTATTTAATTTTCTTCACCTGATCCTTGTAACTGATGTAGGGTGGCATCGTGGAGAGATTGGGGTCATGGAGGATGGTAACACTTTCACAAATGGCAACAACATATGCGGTGAGTTGTCTTAGGTTAAATTACAAAGTATCATTTTGTATGTTTATTAATTCATTGAGGAAAAAAACTTATAACATTGTTTATTCTTTGTGCAGTCTCCAGAGCGTCAAAGCACTCCCATACCTATAACCTCTCAAGGTGTTTCCTATAGGAAGAGAAGAAATATATATTTCCATGATGCTTCTGAGGGTGGAGAGGGTGGAAGTGATCAATGATTTACCAATTACAACCATTTTGTATCTAGGCCACCATATGGATGTTTTTTATGTTAGGGCACTTGTTTTCACTTTGTATATTGGGCAAGAGTTTCCATTTTGTAAAAAATGTACAATTTATATGATGTTGAATACACACACACACACACACATTTCATGGCACATTTTTTATGAACCTCATTGTTTCTACATTTTATGTTGATGAATATATGAATTCCAAAGTGTATGAATTTTATGTGTATTAATCCCTTGATTTTTTTCTAAAGTGATTATAAATACTTGCATTACGCATTAAGGAATATCTTGTGGTGGAAATGATTTCTAAGTGATAAATCCATAAGAAATTAATAGTTCTTAAGTAGCATTGCTTGCTAATCAACCATGTATCTCTACATAATCAATAGATCATTCATTCTGAATTATTTGCATGAATGGTGTGGATATCCATATTCTAACTCACAACCAACAATATGGACTACCTCTTGAATTATATCAATCTAAATCCAATGACAATATTCACTCAAATAGTGGTCACTTGAAAATATTGTGACCTAAAAAATGACATATTACAATAATTTATTATAGAATTTTTTTTCTCATTTATCTTCTACATAATTACAAATCACTTAAAAATATCATCTCAATGTTATGTCAAATTAACCTCCATAACTAGTACTAGAATTACTCAATTATGAACATGACATAAACTAAAATTCAATTATGCAAGTACACAACATTTGGACAACCCAAACACTTCATATATTTTTAGAATATGAAGTACATGCACCTACCAATATCTTATCAGGGGTTGTTAGAAGTCGGTCTCTTCAAACCCTAGCGATGGAAACCATAAGATAACATTATCTCATAAATCACTCCATTAGAGATCATCAACAAGGTAGCATACACAATGGTAATTCCTTTTTGGAACCTACATTTGTACCCAACACTTGTACAAGATCAACTCCCTCTATCTTCTCAATAGCAAGCACATTAGGTAGCACTAGGGTTTTCAAATGCCAAAAAACCATAACTTCTTCTCTTACCATAGCTACATGATAAAAAAAAATATTTTCTCCTCTAGGTATAAGTCCTAGTATTCCTAGTCTCCATGTTAGGACAAAACCTTGACCCTATTCTTCCCTTGGCATTCCTTTGAAAAGCATAGTTTTTAGTTTCTTAGTTTATTCAATCCATAATTTGACCATTTTCTAGGGAACACACAGTATTCCCCTCTTTATATGCATGAAATATATAAAATCATTTGATTTATGTGTAACCCTTCATAAATGCCAAAAAGACTAGTCAATGACTCATTAATGCACTCATGTTTGTTTAGATTGTGTAGTGGGTATATATAAATTTTGTTAAACCCATAAAATATTAATAACATGTATTCAGTCTTCCATGATGTCCAATAAACTTATTGATTTTGATCAATAGAATGATAGAGTTCACATGTAAACTATATCTTAGAATGGGTATCATTTTCCACCTACAAATAAAGGTATTGAGGTTACATTTCATGACACACCATAGAAAGTAATGCTATGCTACCAAAATTCCTCCAGGGAGACTTGAAACCATTATTCTTTTCCCTTCACCATCTACAAGAGTTTATTCACATTCTTACCCAACTTTTTGGTTAGAGTACACAAGGATACAAAGGACCCTCCCAAACCCAATCCCACAAACATGTTGATGCCATGCCATTGCCATGCCATTCCTTTCCATGCCATGCCATTGACATGCCTTGCCATGCCATTGCTATGTCATGCCTTTCCGTGCCATGCCATTGGCATGCCTTTCCATGCCATTGTCATGCCTTGCCAAGTCATTCCATGGCATACCATTTCAATGACATTGGCATGCCTTGCCAATCCTTGCCATGACATGCCATGTCATACCATTTCCATGCCATGACATTTCCATGCCTTGCCTTGCCTTTCCTTTTGATTCCATGTCATGCCTTTCCTTTGCATTCCTTGTCATGACATGCCTTGAATTTATTTGCCATGACATTCCTTGCCTTTCCATGCCATACCATTCCATGCCTTGTCTTCCATTATCATGCCTTTCCATGCCATTCCATGCCTTGTCTTGCCATTCCATGTCATTCCTTTCCTTTCCATTCCATGCATCGCCTTGCCTTCCCTTTCCATTTCATTCCTTTACATGCCATGCCATGCCATGCCTTGCCTTTCCATGCCATGAATCGACATTCCATTCATTGCCTTTCCATGCCATTCGATGCCTTTCCTTCCATTACCATGTCATGCCATCCCTTGCCAATCCATGCCATGCCATGTCATGTCATTTCCATGTCATTTCCATGCCATTCCATGTCATTTCCATGTCATTTCCATTACTCTCCATTTACATGCCAATGTTATGCCATGCCAAGCCATGCCATTTCCATGACTTGCCTTTGATTTCCTTTCCATGTGATTCCATTCCATGCCTTTCCTTTTCATGCATTGTCATGCCATGCCTTCCATTTCCTTTCCATGCCATTCATTGCCTTTCCATGCCATGTCATGCCTTTTCTTGCATTGCCTTGCCTTGCCTTGCCTTGCCATGCCAAGCCATGCCTTGGATTTCCTTTCCTTACCTTGTCTTTCCATTCCATTCCATATCATGCCTTGCCATGCCATGTATTGCATCTATTTTCCTTACCATGTCATGCATTACCTTGCCTTGCCTTTCCTTTGCAAGACATGGTATGGTATGGTATGGTATGTTATGCCTTGTCTTTCCTTTCCTTTCATTTCCATGGTATGGTATGATATTATTTTCCTTTCCTTGGTATGGTATGGTATGGTATTGTATGTCTTGCCTTGCCTTGCCTTTCCATGCCATAGTATGGTATGGTATGGTATGTCTTGTCTTTCCTTACCATGTCATGGTTGTTGGTTGTGGAGCCTGATTATCTTCTTAATTCGGAGGTATTTTACTTTCAGCCATGTTTATACCCCATAAAGTATTTACACCCCAAAAGTATGTACACTCTTCAATACGGGGGAGTGCAGAGGGGGGTACCCCCTTTGCGGGGTCTGAGGGGGCTATCCCCCCGGCTGGGGGGTCTAGGGGAAAGCGGACCCCCATCGGGGGTTCATAGGTAGCGTCCCCCGATGGGGGTTTGGGAGCGAAGCCCCCGAAGGAACAATTTCCTTGAAAAAGTATATTGTAATTTCATTGTAAATCTGGACCGTTCATTATAAGGTCGCAGATCTAACAATAGAAATTATGTTAGGGTTTTTTTACCTAGAAGGAAACCCTCTTTTATGAGGGAAATGTATTGCGGCTATGTATGATGGCAAGTATTGTATTATGAGTGAGGAGACTATGGGAGAAAGAAGAGGAATTTACAACGGGTTTTTCTATAGGTTGTATCCCTTCATTTGCTGGATAATAATAAAGGAAGGACCTAACAATTTCTCTGGTGGATGTAGCCCACACTGGGTGAACCACGTAAATCTGTGTCTCTCTTGTATTGTGTATATTCTGTGTTTTGTTTCCACATTTGTTTTATTTTATTACTCTGCAGTCCTATTTTTCTAAGAACTCGTATCAGAGAGAAAGGTAACTCGTAGGAAAAGAGGGTTCCTGGTTCGAGTGGGAGCAATGTCGGAAGATGGAAAGTTTAGGGTCGAGAAATTTAATGGCCAAAAATACCAGTTATGGAAGATGCGGATGGAAGATTATTTATATCAGAAGGATCTATTCCTACCATTGGGCAGAGTAGCAAAGAAGCCGACGGCCATGAAGGATGAAGAATGGGAGATTCTTGACAGAAAGGCTCTAGCAACGATACGACTGAGCTTGGCAGCGTTGGTGGATTTCAATATTTTGAAAGAAAAGACAACAAAGGATCCGATGGACATGTTGGCTAAATTGTATGAAAAACCCTCGACATCCAATAAGGTATTTCTAATGAAGAGATTATTTAATATGAATATGTCAGAAGGTGGGTCTGTTTCAAATCATTTAAATGAATTTAATACGGTTACTAATCAACTAAGTTCCGTAAAAGTGGACTTTGATGATGAGGTTAGGGCTCTTCTAATCTTGTGCTCGTTGCCATAAAGTTGGAATGGCTTGGTCATGGCTATAAGTAACTCTGTCTCTGGTTCAAATACTTTAAAATTTGATGATGTTGTTGGTGTTATCCTTAGTGAGGAAATGTGATGTAAAATCACAGGTGAGACATCAGGTAATGCGTTGAACATGGAGAATAGGGGAAGACAAAAGGATAGAGGAAAGGGCTCAGGGAACCGTGGGAATTCTAGGAAGGGCAGATCCAAATCCAGACTTGGAAAGATAGAGTGTTGGAATTGTG
>SNQJ01S0075876.1:0-26665 GCA_010110895.2 Picea sitchensis
CTTCTCCTGACCCTTCTTGTGATTTAGAGGGTCCAAAATTATGAGAGAGAATCATCAACTTATTCATGCCTAGTTACTTCCTCCCCTCCAACTACTTTGTTTGTGTTTTCCAACAAAGGTTCTTTATAGAAGAGGATTTCTTCTGCCGCTACCAGTAGATTCACTTGAAAATCCATTTTGGAGTTTTGAGTGAGAGGTACATCAGATGAGAGAGGGGATAAATTGTCGAAATCATAATCACATGAGTAGTTGCTTAGTACAGGGAAATCTGTCGATGAGGGTTCATTGAAGGCTTCTAAATAGGTGATAGTATGTTTGAGATAGCTCTCCCTATCGATCATAATCATGTTTGCATGTCCATTTAATGGAAACCATAGGTGAGACCAGTTTGTGCTAAAGTATCCATTCAACTTCTCGGACCAATATCAACTAAGTAGCAGTCCATAAGCTTCTGGTATATCTACCACAATGATGTCAATTTCTTGAAGAAATTTTAGGTGTGTAGCCATTCTGATCATGACATCCTTGATTTCCCCAATAACTTTTACCTGATTTATATCTAGTTGTATCACGTGTTTATCACTTTTTAGCAGAACTGCATTTAATTTCTTGCAGATAGATAATGGCATAACATTGGCGGATGCCCCTGAGTGGTATAGGAAATTATGGAGGTTTTTGTTGAAGACTTCAAACATTAACAGGAAGGGTAGGACAAAAGGATTTCCTTTTTTATATACAGAGCAAGAATTCACACTTGGTTTATTCTTTGGATCTGTGGAAGCTGGAACCCCCCCAGGTCAGTGCATGTTATAGGGGATTTTATTGACTTTAAGGCTTGTAATATAAAATCCTTTTACTAGGGAATTCTACACATGTCCATGACCAACACATTAGCCTTCAACTTTTTAAAGTATTCCACTATGTTGTAGTCTAGCTTGGGTGAATCTCGTGTATGGATGTTTATAGGATTTCTTTGGGAGACAGAATGTTCTTTCGAGTGATCGATTGTTTGTTTCCCCCCCAAACATTGGACAATGGTAAGGTCATTTGAGACCAGTTGACCCTTACTTCACTTTTGAAAATCCAAAACCTCATTGGGTGGTTCTTGAACCTCAAATACATCATCGGAAGGCATCGGCAAGTCATGATCCCATAACAACATGGTTGTTTCTTCCGGTGTCTCAAATTCCTTCTGATCGACGATGTTTACCATTGAGCCGCTTGATTGTTCGATAAGGGAAGCTATCTCTAGGAATTGATTTTCCATTAAATTCATAGCATGCACCCATTGGGGACATAATTTTTCAGAATGTTTCTCTTGACGATAAGTACAGAAAGAGTCGGAAGCTACATTACCTAGATCGATGTTTAAGTTGGCTGGGGGAGGTTCAATTGATTTGAAAGGTGGGTTTCTCTTGAAAAAGGGTTTATAGGGGCTTTTACCTTGGTTTCCTTCCCCGACACTTCTCTTCATATATACGATTTCATTAGAGATTTTCTTTATCATCCGTTGTAGGTCTTGTTGTTGGAAATATAACTAAGAGGGGGGGTGAATCAATTACGTATATAAGCTTGAAACTTTTCCTGTTATTTTTTTATTCTTTCTATATTATTATTTAATGTGTTTTTTATAACTTAACATGCATAGATATATAATGATCAATCACATAGAATACACAGAGGCACTGATTTTCCCGAGGAAACAAATAAAGGGTGAAAATCTCTTCTTCTTAGGATGTCAATCAAGCTCCAACTTTCATGTACATCATAGTCTTTGAGATCCAACTCAAATATGAGGCTACCACCTATGATAGACAGATACAACTTGCATAGAGAATCAACTCTCATATTTTTGTAGCACCAACTAGATGGAAGCAACAACTCCCAAGTTTCTCTAGAACCCACTAGATGGAAGCACCAACTCCCAGAATATCTTCTAGCACCAACTAGAATTTAGAGGACTGAAATCCTCCCTATCACCACCCTACCACCCTCATTGAATCTTACAAAAATTTACTTATTTTCTCTGTCTCTGATATGGCCTATTACAGCTCCATGTCTCCTCATCCTTCTTCAGCTTCTATACTCTATTTTTCTTCTGCGTCGTTCAACTTCTATGCTCTGCTATTTTTCCTCTTGTTTTCAACACCACTTGCTATTCAACTTCTCTTTTGCCTTTTATGCTATGCGTTGCCTCTGCATACTCTTCACTGCCCCACGGATCTCCCCTTCAGATTCTTCACTACGTCTTATCCTACCCACATGCATCATGATCGAGAAATGACACCCTCTCTCTATTCTGCATGTCTTTCTCACGCCAAGTTCTCTCCCAGATCATCATCACAACTCTTTGTCTTCTCTAGTAGTTATTTTGAATCTATTCATCATCAGTGGTCATTATCCAAAGATTCCTTGGCTTCTCTGGTAGTTGAAACTCTTCGTCTTCTCTGTCAATTACAGCCAGTCATTTTGGCTTCTTTGACTTCTAAGCCCCTTCCTTCACGTGACCATCGACGGTGACCATACGCCTAACCAATAGGTGCTTCATGACTCACGAATTTGGGAATATTGGTATGAGACATCTCGATTATCCCAACTCCCGATATCCAAAGTGGAGCCTAGCAAAATGCTAGCTCCTCCCTTAACCTTCGCTGATGTGACCATGGCTGTGACCACAGGCCTAACTTTCGAGCACTTCACGATCTTGGTCTAGCGAGTGCTAGATTCTTCTTTCGATATGACCTTGGGCGATGATCTCATGTAACCAAGCGATTACGCATGCATCCAAAGGAGCTTTGAGGGAAACTCGATTTTCTCTCTACAATTAACTACAAAGCTCCACATATGCCTTTGGCAATACTGTGGTTTTGATTGCAACCCACTCAAGAAACATTAAGACCCAAGCATGTTCTGGCCCCACAATTGAGCATGATCTTTGATATCCAATCCCTTGGTGATACCACTCGATCAACGGCTTCTATATGCCTTCCTTTCCTCCTTCCACGTGCGATCCCAGATATCCACAATCTGTCGACACATAGCTTCCTTCCAAATAAATGGCTATGGTTTATTTCGTGATCTGGGATTTGGGAGTTTCAACTCTCAAACCCTGCTTTCCTCCGTACGTCAATCTTCTGGAGTTGGCAATCCAGTGACACGTGTCCCTCTTGGATTAACGATCAAGATCTCCTTCGAGTCTCTGGACTCTGGAGATTTCAAATATCAACTTATCGTTTCTTTTGACTAGATATCTTCCAAAATGGAATACCTATTGACATTTGTCCTTTTTAATCCAATGACTATCCTCTGCTTCGGGACTTCGCCCTTCGACATTCTCAAATTTCAGTTTCTCCTTGCTTAGCTTCCCTCCGAGAATTTTACTCGAATATTGCGATCTAATGACACCTGCCCTCTCGTAGATTGACGACTCCCAGTTGCTTCGGCTATTCGGGCTTCGACAATTTCAAACCTTTCTCCTTCACATTTTCCTGGTTAGTCGGAGTCCACAGATTCCTGCCATGTGTCCTCCTCAAATCAACGGTCCTCATTCACTTCGGGACTTCGACCTTCAGGACTTCGGAGCTTTTGTCATTTCTTGGTGGTGAAAAATCCCAAATCAAATCTCCCGGAGTGACGTAACATTACACACATCACCTGTTGACTTGGCACAGGCCGAGTGGTTTCCACACGTCACTCGTTGACGTGGTCTACCACATGTACTTGTTGACGTGGTTTGCCACATGTCCTTGCTCACATGGTCTACCACATGTCCTTGAATCAGATGGTTGAGGCTTACTTTGGGTCTTTACCCAGAGTCCATATATTTATGCCACATCTCTTCTGGGTCAGACAACCTAGATCCACTTCGCACGATCCAATGCTTGAGATTTACTCCGGATGATCTAACGACTGAGATATATTTCAGATGATCAAACGATCGAGATTTACTTCGGCTCTCCAGCTCTCTGGGCTTCGGGGATTTCAAATATCAAAATTAAACTTCTCGAAGGAATTTCTCTGAAGCTCACAATTCATTGCCACGTATCCCTCTGGATCTGACGGTTGAAATTCACTTTGGCTCTCTGGCTCTCCAGGCTTTGGGTATTTTAGTTCTCAACTTGAAATTCTTAAAGTGAGATTTTTTTGAAGCCTAACCTCCTTATAACTTTAGACCTGAACCAAATGTTGTTCACTGAACAAGATATTATATCAATGACTCGATCTATCTGCGGTGCAGCTTTGGATTGGATTAAATGCAACTAATCTCCATATTTTCTTATCATGTCCTTCCACTTAAATCAATCCGATGGCTGACGAAAATTTGGATGATCGAATTCTCAATCGTTTTGCCCCGCTTATCCTATCCTTCCATTAATTCAATCTGACAGCTGACATAAATTCAGATGATTGGGATCCTCAAATCTTTCATCTTATCTTGTCCTTCCACTCAAAAGTGATCCAACAGTCATTGTCGCTCTTCCTCCTAAGTTTTTGATATCTCTGACTTATAAGGTTTTATAAGTGTGCAAGGATCTCGACCTTTGCTCCTCCTGCGAGTCCATCTCTTGGGCCTCGTTTGCACTTATGGAAACCACTATCTCTTTTTCATATTTCTCATCTTCTTCTCTCTCGAGGTTTGGTTCACTTTTGTTCTTTCCATCAATGAAAAGCACACTCTGCCTGTGAACATGCCAACACTTCTATGTCCCCACTTCCCTTTTCAAGACCTTGTTCTATTTTTTTTCCCGGAGGTCTAGTAAAAAACAATCCTCTCCTGGATAGAGGCTGAACTTCCTTCTTAACTAGTGAGACCTGGCCCTCTTTGCATCCCTTCATTTGGAATTCAATCATTTTGGCTTCCTCAAAATGCTTAGCTAGGGTATGTTTGGCAGCCCTTTTCACAAACATAGAAATAGACACAGGGAGAGCATTAACATATACCTCAATTTGCAACTCATGGGTAGGTTTAGCTTCGGGTTGGAATTTTTTCAGGATAGTGGTAAACCGTTGATTGAAGTATTTAACCTTGTCTTTTGAACTCATGGTGGCGGAGAAGATTTCAACCATAAAAGATCTTTTGGTGGTTTCTTCTACAAATTTGTTTGAGAAATATTTTTGAAACTTTGTCCAACTAATTAAGGACCTTACAGAAAAGTTAAAATAGCAAGTCGAGGCTGAATTATCAAAGGTATAAGGAAAAAGTATACATACTACATCCTCATGTTGTATGTTCATCAGTCTTATCGCTAGTATGAACTTTTTAATATGATCTTCAGGAAATCCGAAGGTTTCAGGGTCAAACTTGGGAAGTAATGTTTCTCGATGTCGAGGGAGGTTATGTACCCGTCCTGGGATTACCAGAGCATCTCTTGCCAACCACGGTTGATTATTTGGAGGTGGATTTCCTCTCTCCTCATTTTTATTGCTATTATCCTCCATGTTATTTTATGCCAAAACCGAGTGATTCGAGTGAAACCCTTCTTCGTCATATTTGAAATCATTCAGTTTAGAGTAGTTACCAACTGGTGTTTCGGTGATTAGGTTAAGGGGTTGTTCGCTCTCAGTGAGGGAAAAATATATCAAGTCTTCTACTATGTGAACAGAAACCTGGTCGGGGGTATAAACCACTCTTCAACTTACTTTTTTTCTATGAGGAAGTAACAGGGCTAAGGGAAATGATCCAATTTGTTGAGAGTACGTTCTTGTGATTATTCTGAATTGGCTCAACTCCTCGTGAGGAAGAGCGTAAGGTATTTCTGGTAATAGGTGTTCTTCCTCATGTTGGGGTGATTTAATCATTTTGAGAGTACTCTCTATCTGTGGGTTGTCTTGGGAATGACTAGCCATGCATGTGGGTTGTTTTGAATCCGTAGGCTATGTGAAATATTATATGAGAAATATTGTTATCCATTCATTCGTTCATGCCATCCTTCTAGCGCCAATTCTTTTGAGGGTTCCTAAATCCCTTTAACTCAACAACAGGAACCAAACCCGCCTTAGAGGCCCAATTAGACTCTACAACGTTTTATGGTGGAATGGTTCTCCAGATATTTCGATATAGCTAATTTATTGATGGGATTTACGTTGTGATTGACATGATATCTTCCTATGAAATTTCCTCCTTCAGTTTAAATGTTCTCTTTTTTGTCTTTTCCTTTATTATATGAGTCTGATAAAATGATGTGTGTTGGTATAAACCAACTGGTAGAAGGGATTTTTAAATACTGAAGAAGGTTGATATTGGTATAACCCTCATGCTCAAATATGCAAAAAAAGATATTCACACCTATTACAAGTTTAGTACTAATACATTAACTTGTTGGTATTTCAACATTGACTGAGATACAATTATTGTAAGAAAATACACATGTAATAAAATGGTGGCAAGACAAATAGTTTCATTAGCTCTAACATTAATCACACATTAACACAACGACTTGTTTTCCATTATTAAGAACAAGAACTACAAAAATATTGAAATAGATAACTTATCAATAGATTCAGAAACTCTTACTCGTTACAACATCAATCACTAAAATAAAGTTGGAATTAATTCCTCCTCAATCCAATCACACAACGCCTTTGATGAAAAACAATGTTTTTTTTGCGGCCCTAAACAAGACTTCTCAATTAAGGTAGGTCAGAAATAGTTATTTAGAATTCCAAAAATGAGGGTCTTTCCAACAACCATCGACCTTTGCTAAAAGTTCAATCCATTTATTTATATAGAATCACTAACTAAAAATAGCTACTACAAGTTTAAGTTAAGTAAAACAAAATATCTCCACGTGGTGCTTGATCTCTCTGTTCTCTGGGAATCATCTCATGGTTTTACTAGAGTGGATTACTCTTCTCATATTATGACCACTTGAAAAAGAGATCCTCGCATGTGTTTTCATATAGGAACCTGTGTTGGTCCATCGGGGTTGAAAGAATTTCTTTCACTTCTACTTCTCATTCTTTGTATTTGACTATTTTAATAGTCAACCACTGCAGAACTGCATGAGCCTTGATAGGATGCTCCATAAATTATTGTATTTTACCTGGCGCCATGATTTCCACTTGTGCGATCTCCACTGTCCATGCCGAGACTTGTTCTACATGTCTCTTGACTATTTCATGTAGGTCGACAAAGTCTTCGAGTGAATCTAATTTTGGGAGGTTGATGCCTTTCATCTCCCATTTAGTATTTTCCCAGCCTTTTTCGCACTCGACCCACTTCTTATGTATATTTCGCTGAGGTTCCTGGGCCATATTTACCCAGTATTCAACTGTGTTTATGATTTGAGCAATGTCTCTCTCCCTTATTACCCGAATACCATGCTCTTCGGCGTCTCTACCCTTTTGTACTGTGTTGATGTAATCAATCCTTTCTACCACCTAGTATGATTTTTCATACCACCTTTCCACATCCTTCTACGTTGCTAGTGCCATAAGGGTATCTTCTTGGAAATTGGCTATGCCTACAGTAAAAATATGTCGTTTGTCTATGAACTTTGCATAAGCATCCCGAGACTCACTCCTCATAAACATCGTGGCCTGCGTTGAGTCTTGATAGTATTTCTCCAAATGGCACAAATGCTCCAACTCCTTTAGCACAGTGGCCAACTCCTTTTCATCCCTTCTTGCTCGATCCAACATGGCATCCATGATAGCCATCCCTGCACCAATGAGCTAAGACATATTTTCATGTTCTGTACTAAGCAACTTCTCATCCATGGTGATGAGGATTGAGCTCTCCACCATGATCCTTTTCTTCTTGGTGGTCCTCTATATGATAGCCTTCCTCTTCCTGTCATAAGAGATCGCCTATATATCAACGACCTCATCAACAGGATCATGGATTTGTTGTTCTTCCCAAGTTAGAGTGTTTCCCAGGATCCCTTCTATGTGTATTTTTTCTAGGATTGGTTTTTGGACTTCTTTAATATGTTCTGATGGATCGACCTCCATTTTTTTCTCATCATTTGGTGAGGTATTGACAAAAATTGAAGAACCAGGGATAGGTTCAGTACTTACTTGGTATTCGGTTGTCGAGGTGTCAATATCTTGCTGTTGAACTTCCTCTTTTTGACCACCTGATCCTAGATCATCCCTCGAGATGTGTTTTTGGGTCCCCGACAGGTCGATACACTTAGTGTCTAAGACACTTTCAACCTCATGGTCGCTCTGCGGATGGTTTTGAACTGGAGCATCGGGACTTGGGGTAGATGTTTTCTCAGGTTCCTTCTCTTTTGTAATCAGTATCAGAGTTACCAGAGAGACCTCCAAACTCTCCTCATCATAATAGATGGTTATTAGACCAAGAAGGGGTTTTGGTACACCTATTTCACCTAGCGTCCTTGATACCTCAGGCTGGGTTGGAATGGTCCCCGATGATCTAATATATGGTGATGGAACTCTAGGGTTTTCCAGACCGATGATTTCTTCCAATTGTATTGGCTCTAAGCCACTTGTCTCTCCTCTTATTTTGATTTGGTTTTCCGAGGGGATCTTCATCATTTCTATGAGTTCATGATCATTCTGTAACTGGTCAATGACTATCTGGGCTTTGTCTAGTAAATGAAATCCTCTCCTTTGTGCCTATGTGGTCTATGTTGCTCTGATTTATTCTCTAACTCTGAGAGCCTCTTGAGCCGACTGCTCTATTGTCTCCACCTTCTCATCCATTCTCATAGCCTTGAACCTGTTCATGTTTAGGTTGGATTTTCTCTGTACTACCTCCTCCCAGTCCTGAGTGCATTCTGTAAAAATTTCATCCTCAAACTTGTCTTGCACGTATGGACAACATGATGATACTTGTGAAGTGTGTTGGTGGACTAGGCCTTTATGGTCATGCTTGCGAAACCGGCCTGTCGGGAACCTAGATTCAAGATGGATCATACCTTCTTGTTGGCTTGAGCCGTGTCTTTCACTATGTAAATCCCCACATGGAAGTCATAGGTCCTGAATACTTATTTATTGTCCTTAACTAGTGTGGCATTATAGCCCTGTAGGATCATTTGATAACAAATTTCTCCTATAATGAGCTAGTCTGGGACATGAGTAGGGAGAAAATGTGGTGCTTCGGTGGCCTTGAACACCCTGATATACATTGTGTGTTTGTTTAGATACTAGTGGCCTACCTTCGATATCATTTTCTTGGCTACTATAGAAAGCCTTGGGAATTCCTTTTTAAATAAAATGAAATAGACTCAACAGATGAATCATCGCATATAAGGGAATATGATTTTTTGTACATGTTCTCCCGTAATATGTTGAAGTAGACATGAAAATGAAGTTCTACAATGTGCCAACTCAAATTCATCCCAGTGAATACACTCCTTGCACAAATTACATCTACAAGATATGAGTCCATGTGAAAAGTGGGTGCTTCTCCTTCCTTCAGTGTCTGAGCCTGTTGTACAGATATGCTCAATTGCTTGGAGATTATTTCACCCAAATTGAAGCTACTTTCGGAGATTGCCACAGTGTATGCCAGGGGCATCCATGCTTCTGAGAACTTGGGGAATTCCTTTTCTCCATATAGTCAACAGATGATAGCCATCAAGTAGATGTATGGCTCTCTCAAGTTAATTGTCCCATACCAGCCATTTCTCCGGTTTGTAAATTTCTTGTCCTCCTTCCACCATGAGGCCATCAACCGACTTGTGTCATGGAATTCATAGAAATTCACCATGAAGTCTGTGGTCAGCCACTCGTCTAGGTCCCTGAGCTTGTAGTACTTATGAACTTCTCTCTGGAGAAAACCTCCGACACACCAACCATTCTCATCATTTATGAGGCACTTCTAAGCATCTGTATGATCAATTCCAACTCAAAACCTCAATGCATGGGAAAACTGGAATTCGACAGGCTACCATGTGCAAGAATGCTCGCCAAATGTTTAGGAAAACTTGATCATCAAGCTCCCTTACATCCAGGTCATTGTGTGGGATATACTCCCGGTAATCATCCTGGTTGATTCTTTTGAATAGATCTCCCCATTGTGGGAGAATTATTTTGGATCCAGTGGTCGCTTCTGTATCGTTGAAGACTAGAGGTTGAATTAATTCTTTCTTCGTTGAGGTTTTAATAACTGGATCCTCCATGGGAGAGTATTCCAACTGCCTCGCAATACCAGGAGAAGAACCCTCACCAATTTCTGCCTCTTTTAACTTANCTTCTGTATCGTTGAAGACTAGAGGTTGAATTAATTCTTTCTTCGTTGAGGTTTTAATAACTGGATCCTCCATGGGAGAGTATTCCAACTGCCTCGCAATACCAGGAGAAGAACCCTCACCAATTTCTGCCTCTTTTAACTTAGGTTCCCTCGGCAAGTGCCTAGTCATTGGATTTCTCGGAGGTTTTTTCCTGCAGCTAAAACATAGTTAGATACTGTGTAAAAGATCAAATGCTGATATAAAAAAAATTACGCTTGCCGAATTGATAAAATTTAACACATAACTATGTTTCTTTTTTAACCTGGTTTTGATGGTCTGAGAAACAACACATCCTTGAGATGCTCACTTTTCTTCTTCGAATGCTTTAGAAATGGAAACTTGTGCACATAATAGAAGTGTTAGAAGTCATTTTCATGATTTAAACAGAGATAAACTTACCTTGTCACATCATCCATTCAATTTGGAATATGAGTGCGTTCTATAAAATCTGCCACCAGATCTTCATTATGTTTAAAAATTAAATTCGATCGTAGGTCAACGGCGTGGGTGCGTGCTATAACGTGGTCTATCAGTGATTTAAAATTCTCGTTGTTCAATCGACACACATGGTAACAATGTATCATTAACTGTCCTATTAAATGAGAGAATCCGATCGTATCTCATGATGAAAACATCCCATCATTTTGCTAATCTAGTCGGTGGATCAGGGGTCAGGGATTCTCTTTTAACATCGTTCGTTGATATCTCCTAGCAAGAGCTCTGATGTCAATCCATTTTTTCATACATATATGACATGGAAAAGCTGACTTGGAGGTGTGAATAGGACACAGAGAACCTTAAGATGACTCTAGATGAAACTAGACCGTACGAAACCCCTATGTGACAAATACACGTGGCACTTGAAGCTGACGTCTTTGTTCAATCGTGTTAATAAAAAATGGTGAATTTTTCCTTAGCTAATCATTCTAACAACATATCCTACCTCGTCAACACCGAAAAGTATCAAGGATCGACAATCGGCGATAAGCTTAACCAAGTTCTCTCTTGAAACTTTTTCGATCCCAAAAGTGCATCGACGATCAGCGATAGGAAATGTATCAATGCAGAAATTTTCAGTGATTTAACTCTTTGAGATTTCACTGACCCCAAACCAACGCATCTGTCATCGGCTATCGGAGTTTTATCATGGCTCATGTCAACTTTTAGTACTCTCGTATTCTACCGACGTCGATGGGAATCGACTATCTCAAGAATTTGTGTGGTGAATTACTAACGCAAAATTACTCCTCCTTTACCGACACCGATGGTGAATCGACGATTGCCGATTATTATTACTGTGTAGCCATTTTACCTGCTTGGATTTTTCCAACGTCAAATGCAAGCACATTAGTCATAGTGTTAGCTTCAGATTCTTAGTTAGAATGCCAAGTTATTTTAAACACAAGGTTTCATTTAACAAGTTCAAACAAATCCTATTTGATCAATAAGATTCATGACAACAAAATAAACATCAACCATAGTGAACTTAATTCAGACAATAAAACAAAAGAAAACAAGTGGTACCCAAAAGTGACAGAATTTCATAAAGCGTTTAGGGTGTGTTGAGCGCTCAACAAAAAGCATCATTTAATTTCCTCAAATATACACAAATCCTTATCCCTCCTTGCTTCTTTTCCTAGACTACCATGGGACTAATCCATTATGATTCCTCCACTGGATCCATCATATGAGCTTCTAACATTCAGTCAAGTTCTGAGTTCACTTTATTCTTATACACTGGATTCATCCTATAAGTTCTCTATTTGATAGTTCTAGTATCTAGTTTTAGGGGTATCTTCATCTCACCTAGCTCACCTGCTATTCCTTTCATCTCTGTAAATGTTGCTGGAAACAAGTTACTATATCCGTGCAGTAACTCTGTTATCCATTGTAGTGTCTATTCATCCTAGTAGTCTCCAATGCTTTCCATTTTATGATTTTATTTTATCCTAATGTTGACTTTCTTGACCTTAATTGGTGCAGTAAATTCCTCTGACTCCAGAGATGGACCCTCCACCTCTCTCTCTCTCTCCTTCAATCAATATGATCTGAATGTTGTGTGGATCATCTTCATCTGGTGCTTCCTCTACAACATGATAACATGAGAGTAAATATTTGACTGTCTGTTTTTTCTGTTGTTGATATTTCGTTATAATCTCCACCTCAGGTTCCTCCAAAAATATCATTCCATGTATCATATTCAGAGATGAATCAATGTTGGGGTTCTCATGCTCAAATGAGAAAGTTACCACAAAATTTTGTTGTAATACTATCCATTATGTAGTTCCTCTGTGCATCTCTTGGTCTATGTACCAGTTCCCTGGTATCCCTTATAATGTATGGATAAATTAGTGAGGCCATTCCTCTGGTGGTGTCAACCTCCATTGTATTCTGCATTTCTCTAGGTGCTCCATTGGTCTTCCTCGCCTGTCATACTTGTGAACTGTATTTCTCCCCTATTATGCGCCAAATCTAATGTGTAGTATCCTTTTACACTGATATCATTCTTGGATTTTTTCTTTATGCACGCCCCACCATCTAGCAGGTGTTTCCTTGAGTGAAATATCCAGGGCTAACAACCTTTGATTTTCCAAAACTTCCTCCTCATACTTTTTCAAGAATTCCTCTAAGTCCTTCAACCCAAGAAAACTAGTAGGTTCCCTTATTTTTGTACCAACCCATCGTACTAGGTAGTCTATTCTTACACACCTCCTTGTGGATACTTCATGTAGTCTTTGCCACCATTTCTCCAGAGCTGTGTCTGAGTCTGAAGCACATGATGTAATGCTTCCCCAGCTAAGTACCCCATTTGTAGTTGGGTTGACATAATTTGTTTCTAGTGCAGTGGTTCTATATAACTTATTTATTTCATCCAAGTCCAAACATGTCGCCTCTACAAACCTTTCTCCTTCTAAAGGATCCAATGGTTCAATCACTCTGTACTTGCCTGATTCAAAAGTCATTTTTTTTTGTCTTCAGGTTGATTACAACCTGGTTATCAAATTCCTAATCCAATCCAAGTAATGTTAGGTAGGGTGTTGTGCCATCTACTATCTCTATCACTTCGAAATCTGCCACAGTGTGCACTCCATCCAAGTCTACTATCACACCTTTAAGTCTTCCAATTGGTAACACTCTATGCTAATTTGCTAGTTTCAACTGGACATGTGAATATCCTAATCTGGGTTCCCCCATATACTTCCGTGTCTTCTTAGGTAATACATTTACTTCAGAGCCTAAATCAATTATGATATATCCCATATTGAAATCCCCAATGTTAGCATTTAGCCTGAATTTCCTACTTGTTCTTATTCTTGTATGGAGATGATTGACTGTTTTGTGCTCTAACTTCCCTTCTACCTCTGTGTTGCATCTTTCTAGTAAATTATATAAGACCTTAATGGATGATGGATCATTCAATAACTTAACATGGGATTTCAAATAAGTATTTATGTTACTTACTTCCTCTAAAGGTTTTCCTTTGCTGGTGTGATCCATTGAAGATGGAATCTCGTACATTGGTGGATTTTAAGTTTGTTGCACAATTAATGTAGATGCAATGTTCTCTTTGAGAATCTCCTGTCTGGCCTCCTTAAATGTTTCATTTTCTTTATGCGCATCAAAATTATTCTGTGGCTCAGAATTCTTCTTAACCCATTGGTGTTGAGTTGGATCTTGTTCTGTTGCATCATCTCATGTTTTGTCTCATCCCCAAATAACTATGTTGATATTATTTCCATCATCCCTTTCTTCTGCAGAAATCCACTGGACATTCTGGTTTTTCTTGTTCCTTTTTTCCTGAATTTTTCCCAAGAGTGTTGGGCAACATTCTATGTCATGGTCTGCTACACGAAAATACATGCATGTCGCAGGTGGAAGTGAAAAATCCCTTGCATAATGTCACGTTTGTTGAAATTTGTGGCATACTATTGGCCCTCTGCCTCATCCAAATTCTCCTCTTCCTCGACCTCCATATATGAATCTACCTCTATCTCGTCGTGGTGCATTATATTGGGGTACCTGGTTATACTACGTGGGATTATTCTGTGGCTGCGTATTTTTGTACTGGAACTTTCCATGATTGATTTGTGGTGGCACATTGTTGAATTGTGGTGAAATTTCCCTGTCATCGACTCTGCTTGCACCCTGTAAGTGTCTGAAGTTCTTTCTCTCATAAATTCCAACATTCTACAGTCCTTATCATCATGACCCACTGATTTGGAAAAATTGCAATATGAACTTTTTGGTACTGTCTTATACTTCTTCATCATTGGAAAATGATATGGAACATGCCCATGTGTCTTACAAATCTCACACCATGGTGCTCCTGTTGGAAAGGAGTTTGGCACCCCTACTGCCAAGTATTTCACAGAGGTTTGACATTCGTTCTTATGATGTCCTTCTTTCTTGCATAACATACACCAAATAAATTCTCTCTCTTATTTTTCATTATTCTAGTTCAGTTCAAATGTCAAATTCTTCAGATCCTATTTCAACTACTCTATTGTTGGATCTCTTTGTTGATACTTATTTTATTCTAGCTGAAGGGATACTTGCATGGCGTCTATCTGAGTTTGGAACTTATTTTGTCTCAAAGGATACTTCAAGTGTGGTAATAGTGAGTTCACAAATAACGTCCTACGTTGCATGTCAGTAATAGAATAATTCAACTTACCTTTTAGATGTTTTAACCTTCGATCAATTTCCCAAACATTCACTTGGTTTCTTCCTGATTTAGATCATTTCATTCATGTACTGGTCTTCTGATCTTGGCTTATAAAACTCATTTACCAGTAGCTTTTTCACCTCTATGATAGTCTTTGGTACTCCTTGTGGACTGCTTACATCAAGGCTCATGTATCAGTCTAGTGCGCGGTCTCTGAGTGTGATAGCTAACTGCACGACTTTTGTATATTCTTCTGTGATCTGTTTTTCTTCCTAGATATTTTCATAGTTAAATAAATGTTTTTATGAGTCTTCTAATGCCTCACCTCGAAACTATGGTAATATGATGGTGGAATCTAGTCCTGCCAATTTGAATTGTGTTGAACTACTGCCTCTGCATGGTGTAGATAATTGAATGTTACTTCTTGAACCTGATCCCCTAGTTGATTGTCCTTGATTGAACCCCTGACCTTTTTCTCCTCTTCCACTAAAATTTGATTTTATGAATGTTGGTTTTCTTTCAGGTGTATTAGTCACACATGGGGTTGTAGGTTGCACACTGACGATGATCTAGACTGGAGATTTTCCTTCTGTTCCTGACCCTAGACATATTTTTTTCCTTTCATATATTGTGTGTAGGATTTCCTCAATCTTCTCCACATCCCAAAGATCATATACCTCATATTCATCTCTCTCTAATCCCTCTCTGTTGGCTATGGCCCTCTTTTTTTTATTCATCTTATATTGGTAAGGTCCACAACTGCGCGTCTTTCCATATTTTTCCATTATCTGCTTTATTTGGTCCTCTTCCATCATGATTGGGTACATGTCCTCCTTCTTCTTCCCTTTATCCATCTACCTGTCCATTTCTCAAATTCTTGTCAGTGCTTCCCCACTTCCCCCATGTGCGCAGGGAAGTTTAGTTGTTTGATTCCATGGTCATCACACCTTTGTCATATAATAAAATCTTGATAGAAGTATAAAGTGATATGATGTACCTACCTATGGGTGCCTTCATAAATTTCTTCTCTACAACAGTGTAGGACTTCGCGGTATCAACCGCAAAGTCAGTGATAAACCCTGCAATAATATTGTCTAAAACAAATCTATTGCGTGTTTAAATTTATTATTGACTTGCTGCAACTGTGTGATCTCCATCGGATGCAACTCTAGATGTCTGATCCGATTCGTAGGATTGTTGTATTTCAACCTCAATACCCACTCCTACAACATATGTGGAAAAAAACAAAAAAATACCTCATGCAAATCACTAAACACATATTTGTCGAGATATTTGCATAGTGTAAACTTAGGGTTTTTGTTGTCCTTTTGCGTAAACTCGAATTCATGTGTCCTTAACCATCTTTCAATATCCACATTTGTTGGATTCCATGGCCTGAACATTCCCTTCTATGATTTCATTATCCATTCTTTTCTTCACCAGATATCTTCCACTCAATCCTGTGCAGTTCCAACTAGAAACAGAACCCTTTGTTGGTTACTTGGGTTGATCTAGGTTTTGATCTCAAATAGGTTTCCATCAAAACCCTCAAAAATATCGACCCTCCTGGTAAACCAGAAGGAAACATTACACACAGAGTGTACAACGCAATCTCAGCCAAGATATATTTATGGGGGACTACAATACTCAGGTGTTTGCGGTCTAGGAAGGAGTGGGGATTGTGTTTTGGTTCTTTTCCTTATGTATCAACATCATTATTCATTCATCTAGTTCTAGAATTCATTCATCCTTAAACTATGCATGCATGCTATTATAATTAGTTTTAACCATTCATTCTTTAATTGATACTTAACATAACATCCAAACAATCATTTAGACACATGAACACAATGGATTTACCATGGTTCACCCCCCCTGGGGCTACGTCCACAAAGATCTATCTCTTTTGCTCTTTTATTCATTCTGCTACAAAATATGTGTTGCACGCATTACATATCTAGGATTACAATCAAAAGGAAGGTAAGTGCCCTCTGTGAGGTGGACTAGATCACACTAGGCTCCACATCCTATGACCTAACCATCAAAACTAGCTTATTTGACTCAACAACAATAGCAATAACCAAACTCACAATAATCAACAACTGAACCACAACCTATACCTCCTAGGTATTTATTTATACTACTCTACTAGATTATAGACATTAATTTCTTGTCCAAAATCCTAACCCTTACATGGTTAGGTCTATCTGCATGCACGCCACACTGCTTTTCCTCCTTCTGCATGTTGCTTTTCCTTTTTTTTCTGCATGTTGTTTTTCTTCCACTTATTGCGCACGCTCCAAAAACAGATCTTTCTCTCCAAGAATAGGCATGCTCCCAAAATAGACTTTCTTCCCAAAATAGGCCCGCTCCAACAGTTCAAGAGGCTATTATGCCCATTGAACTAGAAATTACCTCCCTACATTTGGCATTGCAAACTAGAGAATTGAATTCTACTGATATTTCTCAAAGAATGAATTCCTTGCTCTCTTAGAAGAACAAATAGGTTATGCTCTAGATAATTTAAAAAGAAGGAAGCAAACATTTAAACATATTTTAATAAAAATACCAAATCCGCTGATTTCAAGGTTGAGAAAGTGTTACTTTGGGATTTTTCTCATGATGAAAAAGGAAGACACTCAAAGTTCCAGAAATTAAGGCTAAGTCCATTTAAAATTGTTGATGCCCTTGGTACTAACTCATACTTGTTAAAGAATATGGATGAGCAATTATTTTCCTATAGTACTAATGGTTCGTATCTCAAGCATGTTAGAGTTACTTCACACACACCTAGGATTTCTTTTTCCTAAGTTTTTTTTCTTGTTTATTAGTCATTATTCAGTCTCCTATATTTTAGGAAGACTATTCCTCTAGGGAGAATATTCTCTTCAATTTTCACTTCAGTTTGATCAGTTGAGTGTAATCTAGATGCTACATTGGGATTATCACCATGCAACATTGGGATCATCATCAGATAGTGCACATTGTCCTGGGTATGATCACCAGACTAGTGCATTACCATTGATTCCCTGATCTCCTCCTCACTTCACTCTGTTTGAGTCAGTTAACTAAAGACTGATAGACTAGTTAACTCAGCTAGGTGGCAGTTCACTCCTGCAACTGCCCAAGAGACTAGACTAGGTGGAAGTTTACTCCTGTAACTATTGGTGTGTGTCCATATCACTCTAGACCCCCATTATGGCACATTGGCTTCTCCTCTAGTGTGCATTGGTTGAGTTATATATAGTATTTAATGTGTAAATGATCAATTATTCATTTGGTTAATTAGAATTATTCCATTCTTTCTCTCTTGATTCTTCTTTCTCAATTTATCTCTGCAAATGTGTGTGTTATTTTATAGCTAGATCTATTATGTGTAGGTTCTCCACATTTTCATGGTATCAGAGCTCAGATACTGCTAAGAAAATGACACATCGAATTATTTTTGCAGGTACCAAATATTGAAGACATCAGAAAAATAGAATTCCCAAAAGAATTCATTCTTACACCTTACAATTACTTTGCATGGAAGGAGAGGATAATCATGCATCTTCAAAGTAGAGGATTGTATAGGATAACCATGAACAGGGACATAGAACCAAAATCAGCCATAGAAAAATACATGTATCTAAATTGAATGGGTGAAGCATTCAAAACAATTTGCAGTCTCATTTATCTCGATCTCCTTTTTCACATATCTTCCTGTAAATCCCCCAATGAAGCCTGGACCACCATGGAAGGTCTCTTTTGAAAATAGTATGAGATGAGGGGACACATGCTCAAGGTGGAATTGCTCACATTGGATCCAAAAATATTCGACAATCTCCAATATTTAATTACAAATATAAGGATTTACTGTCGCAACTCAAGGCTTGCGGGGTTGATAAATCTAAGGAGGAGAAACAAATGGTTCTCACCATTATCTCCAAAATTGGTCTTGAATTCTCAGTGTTCGTGTGCACATTCCATTCAATGAAATTCACTTCTGGAGCAACCTGGAAGATGCCTTCTCTTGAGGAATTTATCGAATCCCTGACACAAGAGCATACCAAGCTCATCAACATGGGAAAAATCCAAGGCCCAAAGGTGCATGCACTTACTGTGCAATATGGAATAAATCACCAATATCATAAATCTAAGGATAAAAACAAAATGAAAGCACATGAAAATCTGAAGAAGTAAGGGTATTCAAAACCCTTCACCTATGCCTCTCAATCCAAAGGTGGAAAGGGAAGAAAAGGGGAGAAATGAACATACTTCCATAAAGGATTCTAGCCAGAATTGGCATGCATGCAGAAAAAAATATTTATAATGACTCAAATACTTCACCAAAATCACATTGGATATCGCATCCCTGAGGGTGCCAAGAAGATGAAGATAGAAGATCAAAATCCCAAGAAAGGAAATTCTCGCCATGCTTTGATTGCCATCAACTTCTCCCTTGATGCTTGGATCATAGATTCAAGAGCATCACATCACATGGCTGCCAAAAAAGCAGTCTATTCTTAATTGGATGCATGTAAAGGTCCTCCTATTCTGATGGGGGGCAACTCTCTAGTNGCTTTGATTGCCATCAACTTCTCCCTTGATGCTTGGATCATAGATTCAAGAGCATCACATCACATGGCTGCCAAAAAAGCAGTCTATTCTTAATTGGATGCATGTAAAGGTCCTCCTATTCTGATGGGGGGCAACTCTCTAGTTGAGGTCACCGACAAAGGAAGGATTGAACTCACCAATGAAATCTTAGAGAATGTTTTGCATGTTCCCAAATGTTTTGTCAATATTCTCTCTGTGTATCAAATGAAAAATTCTAGCACCAGAAAGAAATTCATATTCCCACTTGATGCAGAGGACATCTATGACATGCAAACCAATTCCAAGGTTTCTACCAGTGAGGTAAATCATCAATCTAGATTGTATACATTTTCTGAATTTATTGAACCAGATTCTTCTTTATTACTTACCCATCCCGATGAAAGCAGTAGGATATGGCACAGAAGTTTTGAGCATTTAAATTTCAGATATATGAAACAAATTAGCGAGAAAGGATTGGTTGATGGTCTACCAGATATCCATTTCTCCAAAGGAATCTGTGAGGGATGTGTTCTTGGAAAACACCCTCAAGAAAAATTCAACAAAGGAAAGACTCAAAGAGCTTCCTCTCCTTTAGATATGATCCATAGTGACCTCATGGGCCCTTTTCCACATCCATCAATCAACAAATCGAGGTATGTGCCCATTTTTGTTGATGATTTCTCACGCTTCACATGGATTTTCTTTCTTAGGAAACAATCAGAGGTCTTTCAACACCTCAAATATTTCAAAACCCTGGTTGAGACACAGTCAGGAAAGAAAATCAAAGTCCTCCAAAATGATAATGGGGGAGAGTATGTCAACGATGAGATCCAAAATCGTTTTCATGAGGCAGGGATTCAGTTGCAGCACACAGTTCCCTATACTTCGTAACAAAATGGAGTTGTTGAGCAGAGAAAAAGATCTCTAAAAGAGATGGCATATTGCATGCTACATGCAAAGTCACTTCCACAGAGATTATGGGCCAAAGCACTTAATTTTTCAACCTACATCCAAAACAAATATCCCCGTAGATTTTTCAAGGATAAGACCCCCCTACGAGGCTTGGAGCAGCCTCAAACTAGAAGTGACCCACTTTCATATTTTTGGTTCACGTGCATGCACCTAGATTCCCTCTGAAAAGAGAAAGGCACTTGATCCATAGAGCACATAGTGTATTTTTGTTGGACACCCCGATGGTGTGAAGGGATACAGACTCATTGATATTTCCTTGGACTAGATCATCATTGAGAATCGTGTCCAATTCGAAGAAAGTGTCTCACGTGTACCTCAACAGCTGCATCCAAACACCTTTATTCTTCCACCTTTCAGAGATGATGAACATGCACATGTAGAATCTTCTTCAGATGATAGTTCTAATTCATAGGATTCAAATGATCTAGATACAGATTCAGTACATTCAGATGTAGAGTTAGAGATGAGACCCAAGTGGGCTCAGACTACTCTTCAATATGCAAAGGATCTTTTTGGGGATCCAACTGATACCAAGAGGAATCGATCTCATTTCGAGGAACCTCCTCTTCCACTTAATTCCACTGAACCATTTCATCCCTAGACATATTTTCTTGGTTCAGTATTCATATCCACAATATTATGGTGAGGCTGCTAGAAATCCCTTTTGGGAATCCACCATGTAGGAGGAGTGCAACTCTCTCCTCGAGAAACATACTTGGGATTCGGTTCCCCTTCCTTCTGGAAGGAAACTTGTCAGGTGTAGATAGTTCTACATGACCAAGAGCATAGAATATGGACAGATTAGAAGATACAAATATAGGCTAGTTTCCAAAGGCTTTCAACAAGTGCATGGCATTGACTATGATGAGACCTTCGCTCCAGTAGATAAGTTGTATTCCATATGATTGGCACTTTCCATTATGGTAGACAAGGGATGGGAAGTCCATCAGATGGATGTGAAGAATGCATTTCTTCACGGTGATATCTCTGAGGAGATCTATATGGAGAAGCCCTAGGGATTTATGCAGGATTCATCTTTGGTATGTCGACTGAAGAAGTCTCTTTATGGCCTCAAGTAGGCTCCGAGGGCATGGTATGCCAAGATGGAATCCTACCTGTTGTCACAAAACTTTTTACATTGTAAGTTAGACCTGAATGTTTACATGCTCAGGACGACTGACTCACTTCTACTCCTAGTTATGTATGTTGATGATTTGTTAATCACCGGTTGCTCGACTTCAAAGATTGCTGCAGTCAAGAGGATTCTTCATGAAAGGTTCTTGATGAAGGACATGGATCCACTACACTTCTTCCTTGGACTCAAGATCAACCAGGATGCATTAGGTATCAAATTTTATCAGGCCAAGTATGCAAGAGATCTCCTTGATAGATTTCACATGACAGACTGCAAGTTTTCTCCGACTCCTTTCCTATCAAGAGTAAAACATGAGGATGGCATGGAAACTCCACTAGTTGACATCACACTATATAGACAACTAGTGGGGAGCTTATTGTATCTCACACACTACAGACAAGACCTCTCCTATGAAGTTGGCATATTTTCCAGGTTCATGGAGGAGCTGCATGAGCTACATTGGAAGGATTCAAAGTGTATCCTTCGATACATACAGGGAATCATCACCTTTGGGATTAATTATGTAGAAGACTCTTCATTGGACCTCATCAGGTTCACTAATTTTGACTGGGATGGAGATAACACTGATCGCAAGTCCACATCTAGTTACTCACTCATTCTTGGTTCCAGGCCAATCTATTGGTCGAGCAAGAAGCAGGTTGCTATTGCTCTATCTTCAACTGAGGCAGAGTACACAGGGGTATTTAACATAACCATTTAGACTATGTGGCTAAAAAAATTTCTCTCTGAGTTGGGAATTCAGCTTCATCGACCGATCGTCATCTGGTGTGACAACTAGAGAACTATGAATTTCTGCAAAGATATAGTTCAGAGGCAATGGATGACGCACATAGAGATCCACATGAACTACATCCGGGACTTAGTACATGAGGGGATAATCGACCTGTAGTTCTTTCCTTTAGAAGAATAGACTGCAAACATCTTCACCAATACCTTCACTCAGAAGAAGTTCCATTCTTTGTGAAGTCATCTTGGAGTGAAGGACACAGCTACCTAGCAACTGTCATTTCGTATTTTTACATACATTGTACCTTGAGGGGGCGGGGGTGGGGTTTCCATGAGGTTTTCCCTCTTTCCTCACATTATTTCAGTGTATCTTTTGTATTAGGGTACCTAGCATGGCCTCATTGTCGACGCCCATTCTTTATTTTCACCAGAGTGATGTTCAGGGGGGTGATGGAGTTACTTTACACACACCTAGGATATCTTTTTCCTAAGGATTTTTCCTTGTTTATTAGTCATTATTCAGTATCCTATATTTTAGGAAGAATATTCCTCTAGGGAGAATATTCTCTTCAGTTTTCACTTCAGTTTGATCATTTGAGTGGAGTCTAGATGCTACATTGGGATTATCACCATGCAACATTGGGATCATCACCATGCAAAATTATCCATTTCATAGGCAACAGACGAAGCACATCGATATCCACATGCACTACATCCAGGACTTAGTACACAAGGGGATAATCAACATGTAGTTCTTTCCTTCAGCAGAGAATACTGCAAACATCTTCACCAATACCTTCACTAAGAAGAAGTTCCATTCTCTGCGAAGTCATCTTGGAGTGAAGGACACAGTTGCCTAGCAACTATTAGTTCTTCTTTTTACATACATTTTACCTTGAGGGGGGTTTTTTTCCATGAAGTTTTCCCTCTTTCCTCACTTTATTTCAGTTTATCTTTTGTATTTGGGTACCTAATATGGCCTTGTTTCCGGGACCCATTCTTTATTTTCACCATAGTGATGTTCAGGGGGGGTGTTGGAGTTACTTCACACACACCTAGGATTTTTTTTTCCTAAGGTTTTTTCCTTATTTATTAGTCATTATTCAGTCTCCTATATTTTAGGAAGAATATAGGGAGAGTTTTCTCTTCAGGTTTCACTTCATTTTGATCAGTTGAGTGGAGTCTAGATGCTACATTGGGATTATCACCATGCATCATTAGGATCATCACCAACTAATGTGCATTTTCCTTGGTATCATCACCAGACTAGTGCATTACCATTGATTCCATGATCTCCTCCTCACTTCACTCTGTTTCAGTCAATTAGTTGAAGATTGATAGACTAGTTAACTCAGTTAGGTGGTAGTTCACTCCCGCAGTTGTCCGGGAGACTAGACTAGGTGGCAGTTTACTCCCGTAACTGCTAGTATGTGTCCAGATCACTCTATACCACCAATATGGTGCATTGGCTTCTCCTCCAGTGATCATTGGTTGATTTATATAGAGTATTTCATGTGTAAATTATTAATTATTCATTTAGTTAATGAGAATTTTTCCATTCTTTCTCTCTTGCGTCTTCTTTCTCAATTTCTCTTTGCAAATGTGTGTGTTATTTTCTAGCTATATCTATTCTTCCTCTGGGGTATCTTGCTTCACCACCATTGTTGGAGATCTATTAAGTACGTATACTTTTGTGTGTTGAGGAAAAGGTATGAGGAACCTCACTTCAACATTTTTTAATCTTACTAGGCTAGGGAAACATAGTTGGTATTAGCACCTGGGGTTTATAGCCTAATACAACATTATCAATTGATTCTTGAGAAATAAGTACAAGGAATCAATGTTATCTTTTATAATTAAATAGTGAAATACCTCTGCTATGTAGTTGGTGTATTTTCTAGGTTCATGCAAGAGCCACATGAGCTACATTGGAAGGCTGCAAAGTGTATCCGTCGATACATATAGGGAACCATCACCTTTGGGATTCATTATGCAACTGACTCTACATTGGACCTCATTGGGTTCACTGATTTTGACTGGGCTGGTGATAACACTGATCACAAGTCCACATATGATTACTCACTTAGTATTGGTTTCAGGAAAATCTATTGGTCGAGCAGGAAGAAGGCTGTTATTGTTCTATCTTCACGCGAGGTAGAGTACAAAGGGGTAGCTAACATTACCATTTAGGCTATGTGGCTACAAAATTTTCTCACTGAGTTAGGGATTCAGTTTCATTGATCGATCATCATCTAGTGTGACAACTAGAGCACTCTGAAGTTCTGCAAAGATCCAGTTTAGAGGCAACGAGCGAAGCACATTGACATCCACATGCACTACATCTAGGACTTAGTACACGAGGGGATAATCAACCTACAGTTCTTTCCTTCAATATAATAGACTGCAAGCCACTTCACCAATACCTTCACTGAGCACAAGTTCCATTCTTTGTGAAGTCATCTTGGAGTGAAGGACATAGTTGCCTAGCAACTGTCAGTTCTTCTTTTTACATACATTGTACCTTGAGGGTGGGGGCGGGTTTCCATGAGGTTTTCCCTCTTTCCTAACTTTATTTCAGTGTATGTTTTGTATTTGGGTACCTAACATGGCCTCGTTGTTGGGACCCATTCTTTATTTTCACCATAGTGATGTTCAAAGGGGGTGTTGGTGTTACCTTCAAACACACCTAGGATTTCCTTTTCATAAGGTTTATTCCTTGTTTATTATTCATTATTCAATATTTGATATTTTAGGAAGAATATTCCTCTAGGAAGACTATTCTCTTCAGTTTTGACTTCAGCTTGATCAGTTGAGTGGAGTCTACATGCTACATTGGGATTATCACCATGCAACATTGGGATCATCACCAGCTAATGTGCATTTTCCTTGGTATCATCACCAGACGAGTGCATTACCCTTGATTCCCTGATCTCCTCCTCAATTCACTCTGTTTCAAGCAATTAATTGAAGACTGATAGACTAGTCAGCTCAGTTAGGTGGAAGTTCACTCCCGCAGTTGTCTGAGAGACTAGACTAGGTGGCAGTTTACTCCCGTAATTGTTGGTGTGTGTCCAGATCACTCTAGAACACCACTATGGTGCATTGGATTCTCCTCCAGTGCTCATTGGTTGATTTATAGAGAGTATTTCATGTGTAAATTATCAATTATTCATTTAGTTAGTGAGAATTCTTCCATTATTTCTCTCTTACTTCTTCTTTTTCAATTTCTCTCTGCAAATGTGTGTGTTATTTTCTAGCTAGATCTATTCTTCCTCTGGGGTATCTTGCTTCACCACCATTGTTGGAGATCTATTAAGTATGTATACTTTTTTGTGTTGAGGAAAAGGTATGAGGAACCTCACTGCAGCATTTTTTAATCTTACTAGGCTAGGGAAACATAGTTGGGATGATCACCTGGGGTTTATAGCCTAAGACAAAATTATCAATTGATTCTTGAGAAATAAGTACAAGGAATAAATGATATCTTTTATTATTAAATAGTGCAATACCTCTCCTATGCAATTGGCGTAGTTTCCAGGTTCATGCAGGAGTCGCATGAGCTACATTGGAAGGCTACAAAGTGTATCCTTCGATACATATAGGGAACCATCACCTTTGGGATTCATTATGCAACAGACTCTACATTGGACCTCATCAGGTTCGATGATTCTGAATGGGATGGATATAACATTGATCGCAAGTCCACATCTGGTTACTCACTCAGTCTTGGTTCTAGGCCAATTTGTTGGTCGAGCAAGAAGGAGGTTTCTATTGCTCTATCTTTAGCCGAGGTAGAGTACACAGGGGTAGTTAACATAACCATTTAGGCTATGTGGCTACAAAAGTTTCTCAGTAAGTTGGTAATTTAGTTTGATCAGCCAATCGTCATCCGGTGTGACAACCAGAGCACTCTGAAGTTCTATAGAGATCCAGTTCAGAGGCAACATACGAAGCACATCGATATCCACATGAACTACATCCGAGACTTAGTACACGAGGGGATAATCGACCTGTAGTTCTTTCCTTCAACAAAACAGACTGCAAACATCTTCACCAATACCTTCATTGAGCAGAAGTTCCATTCTTTCTGAAGTCGTATTGGAGTGAAGGACACAGTTTCCTAGCAACTGTCAGTTCTTCTTTTTACATACATTGTACCTTGAGGGGGAGTTTTTTCCATGAGGTTTTCCCTCTTTCCTCACTTTATTTCAGTGTATCTTTTGTATTTGGGTACCTAACATGGCCTCGTTGTCGGCACCCATTCTTTATTTTCACCATAGTGATGTTCAAGGGGGGTGTTGGAGTTACTTCACACAAACCTAGGATTTCTTTTTCCTAAGGTTTTTTCTTTGTTTATTAGTCATT
>SNQJ01S0075877.1:13982-36879 GCA_010110895.2 Picea sitchensis
TTCATGTATTACATGTTCATTCTACCTTCAACCAAGCCTGATAATGAATATGTCTTCATGGTTATAACCAACTAACCCCCTAATCTCACTTAGGATAGTGGGATTTTCAATTTTCTTCTCTTTCCTCAGAGCAGTTATTGAGGTTTACTCTCCTTGGTTTCATTCCATCATTATTCAAGTGAGAAATTCTCTTATCACAATATTTATATTGTGAAATCTTACTTGTTCGTCCCCAATTACAAACAAAATCCCTCTTTGGAATTCATTGTAATGAGTAGGAATCTATACACTCTCAATCACATGGTTAAAATCACATCTAGACTCTAGATCAACAATATAGAATGACTCAAACTCTTTTCCATCAGAAAAATAGGTTACAGACCTGAAATTCCTTTTTGATGGTTTCATTCTGATGGATCATTCCAACAGATCCAATGGATCTTAGACTTGGGAAATCAGCGACTCTGATTTCATTGGTCCTTCAATTCACCCGATGGTTAACTCCTATCTTTTCAACTACTCATTATATGACCATGTAGGTCACACAATGATCCTACGATAGAGATCACATCGCACCTACCCTATGACATATGACCCATGTCNCGACTCTGATTTCATTGGTCCTTCAATTCACCCGATGGTTAACTCCTATCTTTTCAACTACTCATTATATGACCATGTAGGTCACACAATGATCCTACGATAGAGATCACATCGCACCTACCCTATGACATATGACCCATGTCTACTCTCACAGTCCTTCACCATCAAAATGCATCCATACTGATTCCATAAACCATTTCGATTGGCCCACTCCCATAATACATGCTCTGATGGATCTGATAATTCTTATTCACTTTATCTAATGGCTAGGGTTCACTCGAGGTTCAAAACTATGGAATAGTTAAGATTACTAATCTTTCCTCCTTAGAACAGATCACCCAAGATCCAATGGATACAATATTTCATAATGTCTTCCATCATATAGACTATCTTTATACTATCTTGTCGTTAAACTCCCATCTCTTACCCTCTTTCTAGGCCTACAAAAGTCCACCTCCCAATAGACTTACACACGAAACCAATAGTCACGATCTTATTTTTCGGCCCTTCAATAGATCAATGGTCTTCGTGGACTCAAAGTACTATCCATTAGAGTCCCATTAAAACCATACACTTAGACACTCCAACAACCTTGTCATCTAACCAAAAAATAGGATAATATCACCATGCCGAATCAACGAATATCATTCATTCTGACTCAAAATACTAGTTTCCCTCATAATAACAATCTAAATAAGGACTTAACCATTTTGGATTTTTCCGAGCTCATTCTTTTAGGTTTTTATGACGCCTTCTTGGACTCCCACTTTAACTTTCAAACTTACTAAGGAAATTTCACCATATCCTGAAAACTTTCCATTTCAATAAACTGAGGTTTCACAGGGCTTAAGGATCCTTAACTACACAAAGACCCTTCCTCGAGTGTCATGGAATTTCACTACCAATTCCCTAGTGAATATTTTTATGTCTTGCAATATTTACATTCAAATAATTGTAGTTCCATAGGATTACACCCATGTTTTTCATTATTCATTCAATGGTGATTTATATCCTGCAAGCTTTCCATTTCAAATTCTTTCATAATTCATAGGATACTCTCTACAAATGCACTTCTTACTTGGTTACATAGGTCTATCAGTTTAATAGTGAAAACAAACATGCATAGTCCATTTTACTCATGAATTCAACCATTCCTTACATATATTCACATTTATCATTTCATACATAAAATAACATGTTTACATCACTAAACATACATCAAACATGTTAAATTGAAATACTTATTTGTTCACTGAAATATCAAACCAGATAACTCACTAAGAGAGAAATCCTTTCCTCCCAACCTTAGGCTATGTTGTAGTATTCCTTCCTACAACATGCCACCCCTGTGCCAAGATATTATATCATAAGGGGATTGATTCGATTGACTGCCCAATCAGGAAAATGGTCTAGGAAGGTTACCCTCCTTCACTCCACTAGAAATAGGAGAAGTTTCCCTCTTCCCATTGAGATTAGGATCTCCATGGGTTTATTAGGTACCTTCCCATCTAGATTTCCTATTGACAAGGGATTCCCTTCTCTACTATACAATCCCTTAGTGACCTCCCCTTACTATTACCATTTTGTTTCCTACAAGCACCAAGCCGTAGTCCTCTATTGCTCCAGTATGGATCTCGGTCTTCTCTGTTCTAGGGTGGCCATTACTATCTTGTGAAATATTTCTATTTTCTTCAAAAATATCTTCCCAAAAACTCTATCACTAAGGGTGATTCACATGTGTCTCCTCCTCATCACTTGTCCAATTGTGAGTCTGCAACTCACTCTATTTACTATGGTTCTCTGTGATAACCTGCCTTTAGCTTCTTAGGTCACTATCATATTCCTTGAGGACCTTCACCTTCACTTATACTGATATTTTCCTCTTTCATCCTCTGTTTTCACATCTAGGTGATGTTTTCCACCTTTGGTCTCTTCTTCCACACAATCCTCAGGGATTACCGTGATTGTTGTTAGATGCAACCTCTAGTCAAGGATTTGAATTTGAAGAGGTAATCCAGGGCATCCTTTTTATCAGTTTCTGATTGACTCTTTGTCTTCCCCAAAAAGTAAATCTGTCAGTATTTATAACTGATTCTACCACCAATCCTGCTACCCATAACTAGTCACTTGGATCTATGCAGATCTAAGTACATTGGCAGGTGATGCATTCAAGTTTGTAGGAGTAGGATGGAATTCTAGGAAAGATTCATATTTTCTTCATTGAAACTTATTCACTCCACCTCACCAATCCACCTCACCAATCCCACCTATAACATCATTGCCAGTGCTAAAGGAATTTCCCTCTCAGTCAATTGTTTGATGCTTTCTATTAATAAAAAACATAATTATGTCCTTCATAATCACATTATATGAAGTCTTAGAATAATTACAGTTATGGGGAATATAGGGTGTTACATTACGATTCTATAAGATGGTAATTTTGGAACCTTGGAAGAAGAGTATCACAGTTGAGGCCACCACTAAGCTCTTCTTTCAACATGTTTGGGTTCATTTTGGGCTCCCAAAGACCACTATTTAATATCGAAACAATAGGTTCTTGAGTAATTTTTGGTCCATACTATGGTCAATTATGGACACCAAGTTGACCAAATCAACTGCCTTCCACCCATAGATTGATGGAAAAACAAAGGTATTTAACATGATGATTGTTCATATCCTAAGGGTGTACAATTCCAAACATACATGCACATGGTATGGGAGCCTTCCTTATGCTCAACTTAGCTACAATAGAGACCTCCACAAATATATTGGCCACAACCATTTTCAGGTGTGCTTAGGGTTCCATCCATTTCCCCCATCGACATAGCTCTACCACTACAAGGAAAATACCCTTTAAATGAGGTTTTTGCAGATGCCTCTATAAAAATATCCCAAAAATTCATTTATAGTGAAGGAAAGTGGAAAAAGGTTTTAGTTGATGCTTTTTTATGTTGTTTTTATAAATACATAAAGCACCGGTGTGTTTTCTACCATAGACGCATCGGTTCCATAAAAACTAGCGCACCATAGTAGGGTTATTTCCAAAAAAAACTATACTCTGGCACACTACGTAAATACTGATGCACTGGGGCGCATAGTCCATCTCAAAAATTGTTCACCCTCGCAAGGTTATTTTTAAATTTTTTATATATGACAGTGTGCTAAGTAACACAAATACACCGATGCGCACAGTTTCTCTCAAAACATGGTGCACCATGGTAAGGGTTTTCAAAAATATACTATGGTGCGCTACTTACATACAAACTCACCAGTGTGACACACCACTGTGCTACTTACATACAGACGCACTAGTGTGATACTTACATATAGATGCACATGTGCGCTACTTACATACTGATGCACTGATGCGTCTAATAATTGAGCACACCATAAAATTGTTCAATTGAAAAAAATTACCAGCCGCAAAATTCATTTTTTCCCTTTTTAGTGTTGTAAAGTTCTCAACCACTGATGCAACATTTTCCTCTCTAAATCACCTTGAACCGGTGCAAATTTTTACTCTCTGAAGCACCCTTAAAGACTCAAGTATTTGGTGCACTCCCAACTAATGGGTTGTCTAATAAAATTCTAATCTATATTAGTTGGTAATTCACAATTGTCTATGTTTATGATGACAATTGAGTTCTTATGCCCATGATGTCCACGATGGGAATCTTTCTCCATGGGTACCTACTATCGTTTGGATCGCCCTTCATATATCTCCATCATGATCATCAATGCAGATTATAACCTTGCATGATATCATCGTCAATGATCATAACCTTGCATGATCGTCAATGTTGAAAACCTATGTGATCTCGTCGTCAATTATCATAACCTTGATCTCATTGTCATTGCTTATAATTGTTGTTATAGCATATTTTTCCACACTCCATGCATATTTCTTTGATGGCCTTCCATTTCCCTATGCAAACTCTAAGTCCCCTTTTTTGTTCACTCTAGAACTAAAAATACACATATTTTTCCATATATGTGACCTAGGAGTTAGACATCTCATGTATATGCGAGTTTCTCTATTACATCCTTTGTACATCGGTTTTGGTGATCAAAAAATAAAAAAATATGTTGGGTTTTACATGTCATGTCATATGATCCATGATTATTGACCTTCCATATACTGGAAACACTCTGAATCGTCCCTTCAATTCCATTTGGAGGATATAAATTGAGATATATACAAGACTTGATGGATTCATCACACTGAGAGCAAAGACACTCTGGAGAAATTTCACCTCAATTGATTTCGCATCCCTTTTTCCTTGAAAGTATGAACTTATTGTGTTCAATCCCCAAGCTCTTACTATCTTGTGATGGAGAAATTCATTGACTCCTACTTGTGAGCTTTCCTTTGTGGAGGATTGAAGTGGTGGAGTCCCATCTAGAGGGACTTAGTTTCTCGGTTGTGATATTTGTCATTACAAAATTGTTTCACCTATGTACTTTTGTTGATTGCATTAATAGAAATACTATTTTCTTGTCCAATTGATATCTTGCAAATATTTGTATTTCTTTCCATGGGCGTATTTTTTAGTATTTTAATGGATTATGTTGATTTGTATGCGAACATTACATATCATTACCACATTCTTGTGTATCTTGGTTGTTGAGAACAAGTTGGAAGTATAAATATTTGGGTCGCGTGCTCAATGGTGGTCATCTTTGGATGTCCAGACGAAGTAGCATTCTATCCTTCTCTTGTTATCATTTCATTTATATAGCATACTTGAGATTAGAGTTGATTTCTGGGTGTTGTTCCGTCTGTTGTGGTTTTCCCCTAGGCATAGAGATATTTTCCTCGTAATAGGAGGAGTGATAACCATTGTAAGGTTATTCATATTGAAGTTTGTATGCAAAGAGAGCACGAGGTATGAAAGTCATGGATTGACATAAGGTATGAAAATCATTCAAAAATGTTGACATGAGGTATGATAACCATTGGAATGTTGTATTCTCAAGATATGTTTTATGAAGGAATGACTTTTAATATTTCCTTTAATTAAATGGGTGGCTGATGTCCTATAAAATTATTTGTTTAAGAGGTGGACGCTTTTATTTTAGTAAAATTTCTTAAGTTATATATTCAATAATTATTTTTTGGCTTAAAAATTTTAACAAATGTTTTGGGGTTCAACCTTGAACAATAAAATTGTTCCTCCATAAGGAAAATCTTGGTTTTATATGTTGTCAGTTTTTTTTGGGTGGTTTTGCTAATGGAAAAAGTATTGATTTCAAAGTTTGAGGTATAGAAATTCAACGGGAAAAATAACTTTAAGCTATGGAAGCTCAAGATGCGGTATCTTCTTGTGAAACAAGGATTTCAAAAGGCATTGGCGAGCAGGTCAAAGAAACCCATGGATATGTCAAACAAAGACTAGGAAGATCTAGATGAAAGCGTTGTCAGTATCATTCGTCTGTGTCTGGAATATGAAGTTTTGTTTAATATCGTTGGATAGTTAAAAACAAAAAGATTATGGAGAAAGATGGAAATTCTTATATGATGAAATCCTTGACGAATAGAATCTACCTGAAGAGGCAATTATACAATTTGTGAATGAAAGAAGGTACACAAATTGTTGAACATTTAAATACTTCTAACACCCTTACATGTCAATTGACTAGTATGGATGTAAATCGTGAAGATGAAGACAAGGCAATTACACTATTGTGTCCATTGTCTGAGTCTTGGTATAATTTAGTAACCTCTATTAGCTTTATCTTGATAGATGTCCTTGATTATGATATTTTTGTGGGATATTTGTTGACTAAGGAGATGAGGAGAAAATCTAGTCAAGAAACCTGAACATCGATAGCAATGGTGTCTAGAGGCCGATCTACTGAAAGAGGGAAAAATATGATAGGTACATCAAGATCTAAGTCAAAAGGAAAGAAGGGTAATCTAAAATGTTGGTACTGTGGAAAATCAGGGCATCTCAAGAACAATTGTTGGAAAAGAAAACAAGCATCCAAAGAGGGGTCTACAAAGGAAGCAAATTCAACTGAAACAAGTTCAGGTTTAGGTATGGTTGATGAGGCATTATCTACTTGTAATGTTTCACAACATCATCAGGATTGGTTAATAGACTTTGGTGCATCCAATCATATGTGTCTTCATAGAAATTGGTTCTCAACTTACCAATCTATATATGACGATGTTGTTTTTATGGGAAATGGTATTTCTTGTAAATTGTTGGGATTGGTAGCATCTGGGTTAAAATGTATGATGGTATTGTAAGAACGTTAACAGATGTGAGGTGTGTACATGAACTTAGAAATAACCCAACATATTTGGGAGTTTTAGATTCTCGTGGTTATAAATGTAGTGTTCAAGGTGGAGTATTGAAGGTGTTCAAAGGAATCTTAGTAGTTATGAAGGAAAAATAGATCGAGAATATTTATAAGCTTGAAGGAAGTATTGAAATAAATCAAACAGCGGTAGTATGTAAAGGTGTGAGCGACTCTATTCATTTATGGAATCAATGCTTGGTCCATATGAGTGAGAAAGGGATTAAGGTATTGGTAGACCATAATTTAATTTCAATCTTAAAATATTTGAATTTGAATTTCAGAAAGCATTGTATTTATGGAAAAGAATCTAGACAAAAGTTTAAAATAGGAAGACATTTTAGTAAAGGTATCTTTGATTATATCTGTTCAAATGTTTGGGGACCATATCCTAAATTTTATTTTGGAGGATCATCATATTTTGTAACATTTATAGATGATTACTCTAGAAAGGTGTGGATCTATTTATTAAAAAGAAAAGCTAATGTATTTAATAATTTTAAGCAATTTTTAGAATTGGTTGAAAAGAGCACTGGTAGGTCAATCAAATGTTTGAGAACAAATAATGGAGGTGAGTTTACATCTAAGGAATTTAAAAATTATTTCGAGTATGTTGGGATTGAAAGGCATGAAACCACTATTTATACTCCTCAACAAAATGGTGGTGTTGAGTGCATGAATATGACTCTTCTAGAGAGATCAAGGAGCATGATCAATAATGCCAAGTTGTAGCAGGAATTGTGGGAAGAAGCAGTTTTTATAGCATGTTATATGGTAAATCAATCACCATCAACTACGATAGACTATAATATTCTAGAATAGGTATGGACAAGACACCCTTGTGATTATTCAAATATTAAAAGTTTTTGTTGTAAGGCCTATGCTCTTATTCCAAAGCATCAACGTTCTAAGTTATATCCCAAATCAAAAAGTTTTATCTTTGTTGGGTATGGTGATGGAGTTAAGGGATAGAGATTGTGGGATCCTAATTCCCACAAAATCACCATTAACATAGATTTCATATTTGATTAATTATCACTCATAAAATCATATGTGGTAGATGTTGAAATTAAAAATGCAGAAGTACCACAAAGTAAGTAAATTTAGTTGGATAATCGATCACCTATAGGAGAGAAGTAACATGAATTAATATGTTCATGAAGCCTACAAAAGAAGATGAGGATACAAAAAATATCCAGGAAAATGTGGACACTCCCCAACCATCTCTAAGGATATCTACATGGGTCAGGAAACCTCCTATAAGGTATGATGATTATGTTTCATCTGTAGCTTTGATTTCTAATGATGGGGAATCTAGCTGTTATCAGGAAGAAATGGAGGTAAATAAAAGTTCTAAATGGAAAAAAAAAACTATGAAAGAAGAAATGGATGCATTAGACAGAAATAAAACATGGGACCTAGTAAAAATTCCAAAGGATAGGAAGGTTGTCAGTTGCAAGCAAGTTTACAAGATGAAAAATGGTGTCGATGATAAAGTTGAAAGTTAAAAAGAAAGAATGGTAGAATAAGGGTATTCTCAAAAGGAAGGTATTGATTTAAATGAACTTTTTTCACCAATTGTTAAGCTTGTTTCAATTCATGTTGTGTTAGCACTATCTTCTTTACTTGACCTTGAGTTAGAGCATCTAGATGTTAAAACAACATTTTACATGGAGATTTGGATGAGGAAATATGTATTAAACAACCAGAAGGGTTTGTTCAGGATCACAATAAAAGGTTTGTTTGCAAACTCAAGAATTCATTGTATGGCATGAAGGAGTCTCCTAGGAAATGGTACAAGAAGTTTGATTCCTTCATGGTGAGCCGCAATTTTACAAGAAGTGAGTATGGCCATTGTGTTTACTTTAAAATGTTGGAAAATGGCATATTCATTATTTTGATGTTATATGTTGATGATATGATTGTATAAAACAAAAGAATGGTTTAGATCAATAGGTTGAAGGATCAGTTGGTTGGGAAGTTTGATATGAAGGATCTAGGAGCAATAAAACAATTCTTGGGTATGGAGATGCATACAGACGAGAAAACTGGTAAGGTGTGGTTATCACAACAAATGTATGTTGAGAAAATACTTATGAGGTTGGGTATGAATAATGTGAAACCAATAAAAATTCATTTGTCTTCCCATTTCAAGATTTCTTCAAGCTTATGTCCTAGTAACGATGAAGAAAATGACTATATGTCTCATGTACCATATGCTAATGCAATAGGAATTTGTATGTATGTGATGGTAAGTACTAGGCCAGATATTTCACATGGAGTTGGTCTTGTTAATAGATACATGGAAAAACTAGGTAAAGAGAATTGGGCAGCAGTGAAATGGGTGTTTCAGTATCTTAGGGGCACAAGCAATTATTGTATCACCTATAAAGTTTGCAGTGATTTATTTTGTGGTTCTGTCAATTCATATTTTTTATATGACTTGAAAAAAAGGATATACACTTCAGGATATGTATTTACACTTGTAGAAGGACCATTTATTGTGATGTCAAATATTCAAAACATCGTTTCTTTATCCACTATAGAGGAAGAATATATAGGTTCTTCACATGATTTCAAGGAGGCAATTTGGTTAAAAGGTTTGTTGGGTGAGTTTGGAAGGATGAAAAACAAGGTGAAACTATTATGTGATAGTCAAAGTATTATTCATTTGGCTAAAAATCCAGCTTATCACGGTAAGAAAAATCATAATCCTATTAAATACCATTTTGTAAGACATGTTATTGATGAAGGTGGAGTGGCTATGGAAAAGGTCCATACACAAGAAAATTGTGCATGCATGTTAACAAAACCAGTATTGTTAGAGAAGCTACGATGGTGCCTGGATTCTATTGGCTTACAGGAAAGGTGATGAATAAATTTGGGCATGATATTCAGGTAAATTCTTATCAAGGTGGAGATTGTTGAAATGGTGCCAACCAATTTCCTATGGATTTAGGAAAAAATTTTGGCTCATATTATTTTGGTTTCAATTGAAAAAGTCAACTAAAAATAGAATATGGTTAGGTGCACATTAATTGTAACTGTGGAAGAGATGTTAAATATTAATGTAATCCTGTAGAGGCAGATTGTATGTGTGTAAGGAATGGTTGTAAGCCTGTGTTTGGCTATTGTAATTATCCCTTGAACAATAAGAATACCAATTATCATTTCCCTATGGATGTTTCCCTTTTGAAGGGTTTTACCATGTAAATTCATTTTTTCTTTGTGCGTGATTGTTTTCTTGTAATTTTCTATCATTTAACCTTGTTAAGTTTATGCTTACGATACACAACATGGTGAATATACGAATATTTATGAGTCGTTCTTTCAAATAGTTTGAACATTTGGCACTAAAAATAGTATCAATCCCTAATTTATCACGAAGAAAATATAAAACCTCAAACCTTACTACATACAAAGACTCATATTTAGGCTCAAAAAATCAATCAATATCCAAAAAGGTGAGCAACAATGAAAGGATTCAATGACTCAATGGGTTTGTTTTGGACATGCATGTAGCATAACCAACCAACTAAGCAATAAATACAAGAATGTTGTCTAAAGTGATCTTTCAAACCAGCACCTAAAACTTCTATATGCCCACAAATTTAGACAGTGAATTGGTGATGGATTGACAACAAAATAGTAAGCAATGATCCAAGGAAATGTACCAACGTTGAGGAATTTTTTTGGACAACTTGGTAAAACAATTAATCTAGAACAAAATAATGGTTGCTATGTCCCAAAACAAATGGACGAATGGATTCAGATTGGAACCCCACAAATTTAAATAGTAAATTTAAACTTGAAGATTTGGTCAACAAAATGACACTTTCTCCTAAATAAAGGTCATGAGCCACCCTCTTATATAGATATAATGGTTTGAATCGGTCAAGACAATGATACCTTGGAACTATTGCAAAAGTAGACATGTAACTATACTCGAAGTGCATTTATTCTCTATTGATTAAACAATTAGAAACATGTCGAGGGGTCCTAAATCCCTTTGAATCAACGACAGGAACCAAACCCGCCTTAGAGGCCCAATTATACTATGCAGTGTTTAATAGTGGAATGGTTCTCCAGATCGTTCGATCTAGCTAATTTATTGATGGGCTTTACATGGTGATTGACAATATATCTTCCTATGAAAGTTCCTTAATCAATTTAAACGTTCTCTTTTTGTCTTTTCTTTTATTAGAAGATTCTTATAATATGATGTGTGTTGGTACAAGCCAACTAGATAGAATGGATTATTAGCTATTGAATAAGGTTGAGTTTTGGATAACCCTCATGCTCAAGCATGCAGACAAAGATATTCACACCTGTGACAAGCCTAGTATTAATACATTAACTTGTTTGTATTTCAATTATTTGACTGAGATACAATTATTGTAAGAAAAATACGCATGTAATAAGATGATGGAAAGAAAAACAGTTTCCTTAGCTCTAACATTAATGACACATTAACACAACGATTTTCTTTCCATCATTAGGGACAAGAACTACAATTTTTTTTTTATTGAAACAAATAACTTATCCATAGATTCAAAAACTCTTACTCGTTACAAAATCAATAACTGAAATAAGTTGGAAGTAATTCCTCCTCAATCCAATCACATAATGCCTTTGATGAAAAACATAAATTTGTCTCTGATCCTAAACATGACTTCTCAATTAAGGTAGTTCAGAAATAGTTCTTTACAATTCCAAAATTGAGGGTCTTTCCCAAAACCATCGACCCCTCCTAAAAGGTCAATCCCTTTATTTATATAGAATCACTAACTCAAAATAGCTACTACAAGTTTAAGTTAAGTAAAAAAAATATCACCACGTGGTGCTTGATCTCTCTATTCTCTGAGAATCATCTCATTGTTTTAATGGAGTGGATGACTCGTCTCATACTCCGACCACCTGACGAAGAGATCCTCGCATGTCTTTGCATATGGGAACCCATGCTGATCCATCAGGGATGAAATAATTTCTTTCACTTCTACTACTCTTTCTATGTAATTGACTATTTTAATACTCAACCGTTGCAACATTGCATGAGCCTTGATCGGATGCTCCATAAACTATTGTATTTGACTCAACTCCATGCTCGCCACCTACGTGATATTCGTTGTCCATGCTACATCTTGTTCTCCATGTCATTTGACTATGTCACATAGGTCGACAAAGTCTTCGGGTGAGCCGAATTCTAGGAGGTCGATGTCTTTCATTTCTTTATTAATATTTTCCCAACCCTTTTTGCACGTTGCCCACTTTTTTTGTATCTCTCTCTGAGGTTCCTAGGCCATTACCCAGTATTTGGCTTCTTTCCTGATCCAAGCGATGTTTCTCTCCCTTAGCACTCGAATACCATGCTCTTCGGCATCTCGACTTTTTTGTACGGCGCTGATGTAATCAATCCTTTCTATAGCCTGTTATGCCTTTTCATACCACGTTTCCACATCTTTGCAGGTTGCTAGTGCCATAAGGGTGTCTTCTTGGAAATCGGTTATACCTGCAGTGAAAAGTTGTCATTCATTTGTAAAATTTGCATAAGCTTCCTGAAACTCACTTCTCAAAAATATCATGGCCTACGTGGAGTCTTGATAGTATTTTTCCAAGTGGCGCAGATGCTCCAAATATTTAAGTGCGGCGACCATCTCCTTTTCATCTCTTCTTGTCTAATCCAAAATGACATCTGTGATAGCCATCCTTTTGTCGATAAGCTCAGATGTCTTGGAATGTTCAGTGCTAAGTAGTTTGTCCTCCATGGTGATGAGAATCGAGTTGTCTAGCTTGAACCTTCTCTTTTTGGTGGTCCTTCACATGATTGATTTCCTCTTATTATCATAGGCGATCACCTGTATATCGGAGAACTCATCAACAAACTCAGGGATTTGGTGTTCTCCCCGGGTTAGAGTGTTTCCCAGGCTCCCTAATCTGTGTATATGTTCTAGGATTGGTCCATTCACTTCTTTCATATGTTATGATGGCTCAACCCCTGTTTTTTGTTCATCGACTGGTGAGGTATCGACCAAAATTGAAGAGACAGGGGTAGGTTCAGTACTTACTTGGTAATCGATTGTTGAGGTGTCGATATCTTGTTGTTTCACTTCCTCTTTTTGACCACCTAATCCTAGCTCATCCATCGAGCTGTCTTTTAGGGTCCCCGACAGGTTGAGCAACTCAGTGTCTAAGACACTTTGGATATCATGGTCTCTCTGTGGTAGGTTTTGAATTGGAGCATTGGGACTTGGGGTAGATTCCTTCTCAGGTTCCTTCTCCTCTGTAATTGGCACTAGAGTTTCCAAGCAAACCCTTGAACTCTCCTCATCATCATAGATGGTTATTAGGTAAAATAGGGGGTTTGGTACACCTGTTCCACTTGGCGTCCTTGATATCTCAGGTTGGGTTGGAATTGTCCTCGGTGATCTGATATGCAATGATAGAACTATAGGGTTTTCCATATTGACGATTTCTTCCAGTTGTATTATTCTAAGCCACTTGGATCTCCTCCAATTGTAATTGGGTTGTCTGAGGGGATCCTTGTCATCTCTATGAGATCAATATCATTCTGTAACTGGTCAATAATTATCTAGGCTCCCTTTAGTAACAATAATCCTCTCCTTTGTTCCTTTGTGGTATCTACTTCTCTAATGTCTTCCCTCACTCTGAGAGACTCTTGATCCTATTTCTCTATTGTATCCACCTTCTCATAGCCTTGAACCTGGTCATGTTTGGGTTGGCTTTCCTCTATAGTACCTCCTCCCAGTCCTGAGCACATTATGTAAAAATAACACCCTCAAACTTATCATGCACATATGGCCAGTAGGACGAAACTTGTGAAGTGTGCTGGAGGAATAGGCCCTTCGGATCATGCTTGTGAAACTAACCTGTCGGGAACCTGAATTCAAGTTGACTCAACCCTTCTTGTTTGGCTTGAGTAGTTTCCTTCACTAGATAAAACCCCACATGGAATTTGTAGGGTATGAAAGATCATTTTTTTTCCTTGACTAGTGTGGTGTTATATCCTTCTAGGATAGTCTGATAGTAGATTTATCCCAAAATGAGTTGGTCTGGGATGTGAGAAGGGAGAAAATATGGTGCTCTGGTGGCCTCGAACACCCTAATATAAGTTGTGTATTCATCTAGGTACCAGTGGACTACCTTTGATATCATTTTCTTTGCTGCTATAGATAACCTTGGGCATTCCTTTTTAAATAAAATAAAATAGAATCGAGTGATGAATTCATCACAAATAAGGGCGTAGGATTTTTTGTACCTGTTCTCCCATAGTATTTTGAAGAAAACATGACCAGGTAGTTCTGCAACATGCCATCTTAAATTCATGCTGACGAAGACATTTCTTGCATAGATAACATCGATTCGGTACGAGGCCATATGAAAAGCGGGTGCTTCTTCTTATTTCGATGTCTGAGCCTGTTGTATACAGATGCTCAATTGCTTGGAGATTATTTCTCCTCAATCAAAGCTACTTCCAGAGATCACCACACTATATTCCAAGGGCATCCATGCTTTTGAGAACTTGGAGCAACCTTTCTATTGATATAGTCGGCAGATGAGAGCCATCAAGTAGATGTATGTATCTCTCAAGTTAACTGTCCCATACCAACCATTGCTCCGATTTGTGAATTTCTTGTCATCCTTACACCATGAGTCCATCAATCGGCTAGTGTCTTGCAGTTCGTAAAACCTCACCACGAAGTCTATGTTCAGTCGTTCCTCTGGGTCCCTGAGCTTGTAGTACTTATGAACCTCTGTCGGTAGAAAAAATCCAACACACCTTCCACTCTCATCGTTGATCAGGAATTTTTGCATGTCTATATGATCGATCAACCAACTCAGTACCTCAATGCATGGGAAAACTATAGTTCTGTAGGATACCATGTGCAAGCACGACCGTCGAATGTTTAGGAAGACTTGATCATCGAGCACCCTTACATCTGAGTTGTTGTGTKGGATATACTCTAGGTAATCCTATTGATTGACTCTGTTGAACAAATCTCCCCACTACGGGAGCATATTTTTGGATCCAGTKGTTTCTTCTGTATCACCGAAGCCCAGAGGTGGAACAAATGCTTTCTTTCTCGAGGTTTTAACAACCAATTCTTCCTTGGGAGTTTATTCTAACTTCCTCGCAGTACCAGGAGAAGAACACTCACCAATATATGCCTCTTTTAGCTTAGGTTCCCTCAGCAAGCACTGGAGTGTTTGCTTCCTCAAAGGAATTTTTTCCTCTACTGCTTGTTTAACCTAGTTTTGATGGTCTAAGGAATCAACGTAGTCTTGAGATGCTCACTTTGCTTCTTTGAATTCTCTAGAAATGGAAACTTGTGCGCAAAATTTCGAAACCATTTTTTGTGATTTAAATAGAGATGAACTTGCCTTGTCACATTAGCCATTCAATTCAATATATGGATGTGGTTCTACAAAATATGCCTCCAAATATTCATTATGTTTAAAATTAAATTTTATCATAGGTCGATGAGGTGGGCGTAGGTTATAACATGGCCTATCGATTACAGCATCAATAACTGAAATAAAGTTGGAAGTAATTCCTCCTCAATCCAATCACATAATGCCTTTGATGAAAAACATAAATTTGTCTCTGGTCCTAAACAAGACTTCTCAATTAAGGTAGTTCAGAAATAGTTCTTTACAATTCCAAAAATGAGGGTCTTTCCCAAAACCATCAACCCCTCCTAAAAGGTCAATCCCTTTATTTATATAGAATCACTAACTCAAAATAGCTACTACAAGTTTAAGTTAAGTAAACAAAATATCGACATGTGGTGCTTGATATCTCTGAGAATCATCTCATACTCTGACCACTTGATGAAGATATTCTCGCATGTGTTTGCATATCGGAACCTGTGCTGATCCATCGGGGCTGAAAGAATTTCTTTCATTTCTACTATATGTTCTATGTACTTGACTATTTTAATACTCAACCATTGCATCAATTCATGAGCCTTGACCGGATGCTCCATAAATTGTTGTATTTGACCTAGTGCCATGCTCGCCACCTACACAATCTCCACTGTCGATATTGCGTCTTCTTCTGCATGTTGTTTGACTATGTCACGCAGGTCAACAAAGTCTTTGGGTGAGTCAAATTCTGGGAGGCCGATGTATTTCATTTCCCGATTAATATTTTCCCAGCCTTTATCACACTCGGCTCACTTCTTATGTATATCCTATTGAGGTTCTTGGGCCATCTTTACCTAGTATTCGGTTTCTTTCCTGATCCGAGCGATGTTGCTCTCCCTAAGCACTCGAATACCATGATCTTCGGTGTCTCATCCATTTTGTACGACGTTGATGTAATAAATCCTTTCTACATTATGTTATTCTTTTTCATACCACCTTTCCATGCCTTTGCAGGTTTCTAGTGCCATAAGTGTGTCTTCTTGGAAATAGGCTATGCCTGCAATGAAAAGGTGTCGTTCATTTGTAAAATTTGCATAAGTGTCCTGGAGCTCACTTCTAAAAAACAAGGTGGACTGCTTCGAGTCTTGATAGTATTTTTTCAAGTGTCACAGATGCTCCAACTCTTTAAGTGCAATGACCATCTCCTTTTCATCTCTTCTTTCCTGATCCAACGTGGCATCTGTGATAGCCATCCCTACGTCGATAAACTCAATTGTCCGGGCATTTTCAGTGCTGAGAAGTTTCTCATCTATGTTGATGAGAATCGAGTTGTATAGCATGATCCTTCTCTTTTTGGTGGTCCTTCTCATGATATCTTTCCTCTTCCTTTCATTGGAGATTGACTGTATATCAGTGACCTCATCAGAATGATCAGGGATTTGTTGTTCTCCCCAAGTTAGAGTGTTTCCTAGGCTCCCTATTGTGTGTATTTGTTCTAGGATTGGTCCCTGAACCTCTTTCATATGTTCTAATGGCTCAAACCCTATTTTTTTTCCATCGACTGGTGAGGTATCGGCCAAATTGAAGAACCAAGGGTAGGTTTAGTACTTACTTGGTAATGGACTGTCAAGGTTCCTATCTTTTTCTATTTCACTTCCTCTTTTTTACCACCCGATCCTAGCTCATCCATCAATATGTCTTTTTGGGTCCCAGGTAGGTCGAGAAAATCAGTGTCTAAGACACTTTCGACCTCATGGTCACTCTACGCCAGGTTTTGAATTGGAGCATCGGGACTTGGGGAAGATGCCTTCTTAGGTTCCTTATCCTCTGTAATTGGCATTGGAGTTACCAAGGAAACCTATGAACTCTCCTCATCATCATAGATGGTTATTAGTTCAAACAGGGGGTTTGGTACACCTGTTCCACCTGGATTCCTTAATATCTCAGGATGGGTTGGAATTGTCCCCAATGATCGTATCTGTGGCGATGGAACTATAGGGTTTTCTGGATTGGATATTTCTTCCAGTTGTATTGATTCTAAGCCATGTGTCTCTCCTTCGATTGTAATTGGGTTATCCGAGGGGATCCTTGTCATCTCAATGAGATAAAAATCATTATGTAATCGGTCAATGCTTCTATGGGCTCCCTCTAGTAACAAAAATCCTATCCTTTGTGCCGTTGTGGTATTTGTTGCTCTAATTTCTTCTCTAACTCTGAGAGCCTCTTGAGATGATTTCTCTATTGTCTCCACCTGCTCATCCATGCTCATATCCTTGAACATGGTCATGTTTGGGTTGGATCTCCTCTATACTACCTCCTCCCAGTCCTGAGCACATTATACAAAAATCTCATCCTCAAACTTATCATGCATGTATGGCCAACAGGACAAACATTTTGAAGCGTGTTGGAGGACTAAGCCCTTAGGATCATGCTTGTGAAACTGGCCTATCGGGAACCAGAACTGAAGTTGAATCAACCCTTCTTGTTTGTCTTGAGCAATTTCCTTCACTAGATAAAACCACACATGGAAGTTGTAGGGTATGAAAGCTCATTTTTTTTCCTTGACTAGTGTGGCATTATAGCCTTGCAAGATAGTCTGACAACATATTTCTCCCACAATGAGTCAGTCTGGGATGTCAGAAGGGAGAAAATGTGGTGCTTCAGTGGCCCTAAACGCCCTGATATAAGATATGTGTTCATCTAGGTACTAGTGGCCTACCTTTGATATCATTTTCTTGGCTGTTATAGATAACCTTGGGAATTCATTTTTAAATAAAATAAAATAGACTCGGGAAATGAATTCATCGCAAATAAGGACGTAGGATTTTTTGTACCTGTTCTCCCATAATATGTTGAAGAAAACATGAACATGCAGTTCCACAACATGTCGGCTTAAATTCATTCTGGCGAAGACATTTCTTGCACAAATAACATCGAGTAGGTACGAGGACATATGAAAAGAGGGTGCTTCTCCTTATTTCAGTGTTTGATCCTACCGTATACAAATGCACAATTTCTTGGAGATTGTTTCTCCCCAATTGATGCTACTTTTGGAGATAGACACTGTGTATGCCAGAGGCATCCATGCTTATGAGAACTTGGAGCAGTCCTTTTCTCCATATAGTCGGAAGATGAGAGCCATCAAGTAGATGTATGGATATCTCAAGTTAACTGCCCCATACCAGCCATTGATGATTGCCCCGATTTGTGAATTTATTTTCCTCCTTCCACCATGATCCCATCAATCGGCTAGTGTTGTGGAGTTCGTAAAACCTCACCACGAAGTCTGTGTTCAGTCACTCCTTTGGTCCCTGAGCTTGTAGTACTTCTAAACCTCTGTCGGGAGAAAAACTTCGACACACCCACCATTCTCATCATTGATCAAGAATATTTGCACATTTGTATGATCGATCAACCAACTCAGAACCTCATTGCATGGAAAAATTGGAGTTCGGCAGGCTACCATGTGCAAGCACGACCGTCAAATGTTCAGGAAGACTTGATCATCGAGCTCCCTTAAATCTGGGTCATTGTGTGGGATATACTCTCGATAATCCTCCATGTTGACTATGTTGAATAGATATCCCCACTGTGGGAGCATCATTTTGGATCCAGTGGTTTCTTTTGTATCGTTGAATACCAAAGGTTGAAATAATGTTTTCTTCATCGAGGTTTTAAAAACTAGTTCTTCCTTGGGAGTGTATTCTAACTGCCTTGCAGTACCAGGAGAAGAACCCTCACCAATATATACCACTTTTAAATTAGGTGCCCTCAACGAGCATCGTGTCGTTGGCTTCCTCGAAGGCATTTTTTTCTTTGTTTCTTGTTTAAACTGGTTTTGATGTTCTGAGCAATCAACGTAGTCTTGAGACACTCACTTTGCTTCTTGAAATGCTATGGAAATGGAAACTTGTGCGCGAAATAGAAGTGTTCGAAACCATTTTTTGTGATTTAAATAGAGATGAACTTAACTTGTCGCATCAACCATTTAATTAAATATATGGATGTGGTTCTACAAAATCTTCTACCAGATATTCATTATGTTTAAAATTAAATCGATCGTAGGTCAACGACGTGGGTGCGGGCTATAACTTGGCCTATCGGCGATTTCAAATTCTTGTTGTTCAATCACACATGGGGTAGAAATGTAAGTGGGGTAAAACATTAACTGGCCTATTAAATGATAGAATCTAATCGTATCTTGTGTTGAAAACATCCCATCGTTTCGCTAATCCAGTTGGTGGATCGGTAGTTGGGGCTTCGCTTCACACATTATTTGTTGATGTCTCTAGGAAAAAATCTATGATGCCAATCCACCTTGCTGTATAGTGCTGACATGGAAAAGTTGACTTGAAGTATGACTAGGACACAGAGACCCTTAGGGTGGTTCCGGGTGCAACTAGACCATACAAAATTCTTATGCATCAAAGACACGTGGCACTTGAAACTGACATCTTCGTTTAATAGTGCTATTCAAAAGCGAGGATTTTCTTAGATAATCTTTCTAACAACATATCCTACCCCATCGACGTTGATAGGTATTAAGGACCGGAAATCAGCGATAAGCTTAACCAAGCACTCCCGTATTAACTCTCTTGAAAATTTTCCAATGCAGAAAACGTACCAGGGGTCAGCGATCGCCAATGTGTTAAATGCAGAAAATTTCAATGCTTTAACCCTTTGATATTTTACCGACCTCGAGTAAGCACATCCGTCATCGACTATCGAGGGTTTTTTCATGGATTTTTTCAAATTTTATCCCTCTCATACTTTGTCGACACTAATGGGGATCAGTTATCTCATGAATCTCTGTGGTTAATAACTAACGCAAACTTACTCTGCCTTTTACCGATGTTGATGGTGCGTCGATGATTAGCGTAACTGTGTGGCCACTTTACCTGTGTGAATGTTGTTGACGCCGAACACAAGCACGTTAGTCACAATGTTAGCTGCAGATTCTTAGCTAGAAGGCCAAGTTCTTTTAGAAACAATGTTTCATTTAACAAGTTTAAACAAATTTGACTCGATCAATGAGAGTCATGAAAACAAAACAAACCATCCCTCCATAGTGAACTCAACTCAAACAGTAAAAAAGAAAACAAGTGGTACCCAAAAAGTGACAGAATTTCATCACGCTTTTAGGGTGTGTTGAGCGCTCAACAAAACCCTAGACAGAGGATCCTAGAGTTATAGTAAGTATTTTAACCAGCATGAAGCCATGAAAATATTTGAATATTTCAAATATTAATGGTGAATTATATATTTCAAAAAACAATATCTAAAGTATCAACAAAATTCAATTTGTTTTTCTTCAAAGATGCTTCAATATGCAAAGGTTAAATCAAATATATATAAACTAATTCAAATCCTTTTACTTGTTAGTGTTAATATGACAATATGATGGATCAACTAGCACAAAATATTATAAACTATGTGGCACTTGAAGCTCAAATGACCTAGCCAAAATGATTGAGTATTAAGATGACAAGATGATGGATCAACTATCATAAAATGTTGTAAAATATATGGCACTTGAATCTCAAATGACCTAGCCAAAATGATTGAGAAAGGAGAAACCCTAGGTCATGAAATAAAACAAAGGAAAAATATATTTTTTAGGGTTTTTGTGTGGTTGAAGATAGCAGGAGGGCCAATGGGGTCACTACTTCACCTCAATATGAAGCCTGGGGTTTGTGAAGGATATTGTTGAAAATCACCCACATGATTGTCTCTCAAGAACCACCTAGGAATTGAAGGATTTATTCCATATTGCAAGGAAGGATTGATCGTTGAGGAACCTCTCCTAGTGCTATACAAGGGGAACTTAAATGGGATCCAAGTAAAAGATAAGAGCCATTATATGTCCTATTTTAATGCATGAACAAGGAATTGTAATGATCAAAGGGAATGGTGAGAAATATTACCTTGAACCCTTCCAAGTGGATCATGAGAGCACGTATTTGGCCTTGTAGAATTGGTTTCCTTCTAAGCAACCTCCAAGAATAATTTTCTAACCATTAAAATAACTAGAAACTCACAAGAAATAAGTAGATACTCAAAATATCTCAATAGCCAAACTTCTCATTAATCTCCAACAATTTCAAATAGAGGAGGAATTTTCATTTTATAGGTAAGAAGCTCCTCAATTTCAATGTAAAATCATGTGCTAGCTCAAAACCACTTGATCCAAAAACATTTTCCCAGCGAAACCACAAGAAAGATACAAGAAATAATAAAATAATCCAATAATATGCTCACAAGGTACAATGTCCCTCTTAGAAGACATCAAATACAATATACAAATCACATGTAAGGATCAAGTAGAATCCAAGGGAGGTGAAACCCTCAACAAAAGTGCCAACTTCCACATAAATGGTCCAATGTTTACTTCCCCCATCCAAGGAATGATCCAAGAAGTGTGCATGGATCCCCATCCACAATACTCTAATGGGTTTAGCCTCTTAACAAACTATTAATTGATAATGCCTGATAACATCCTTTATCACATTATAACAAAGGGTTTAGTTTTAGTACTTGCCTAAGTCTTACCAAGAAGAACAATGTTGACCCTTATACATGCATCAAATCCTAAGATAACCCATGGTCTTGTGAAAGCTAATGATGGTCTCTCATGACGCGTTAGTGGCAATGCAAACATGGAAAAACAATAATATGTTAACTTGGAGGAATTATTCAAGGTACTTTTACAATGAATTTGAATATGGTGTAAAAAGATGAAACGTAGGAAATTGAATTAGATTTCCAAACATACAACCTTTATTCATAGAAATTATGGATAACTATGTGAAATTTGATTTTTTCTAACAATAGTATGTTATTTTTATAGAAAAACATAAGGTATATGTCTCTATTAGTGTAGGTGTTGAGTACCTTAATGATGGAATTTCCTTCCAAAACATTGCATAATTGTAGAGAACCCGTTGTTCTAGTGTACTCTATTTTTTAAAAATTTATAATATTAATTTTGTATATTTTTAAATTATGAAAGTCAATATATCCTCAAAATTACAACACCTTCCATTAGTGCATGCTACAAGGGACTTTACGTTATCGAATTTTTATTTTTTATTTTTTAGATCATAGATATCGGTCTCTTCTAGTGCGGCATATAACTCATTTTAGAAATGGTTAAGCTGAAATAAAAGAGGTATGTATTCTAGGATTTTGATATATGGAAGACACAAATATATTAAAAATGGTAAACAATATTAGATTAAAAAAACTATATATTTGGGGTTTGCATAGTCGACTCTATTTATGTCTGTAGTTTCGTCAACAACATATTTTTGTAGCCTATAGAAAAATAACGTAAAAAACATAGATATAGAGATTTATTCATAGAAATGATAGGTTTTATATATTTTCAAATTGAACCACTAGGTTTGTCATCCCGAACCTAAATCTGAGGAAACCAAGTCAGCATACATGTACTCTAAATTTGTCATTGTCGTCCAAACAATTTTTAATTCTAAATAATGCATGGGTGTTCCTAAGAACATGCATGCACTCTAGGAACACACACACATTCTAGGAATGTGCATGCACTCTAGGAATTCACATGAAATCATATTTCCTATTATACTTG
>SNQJ01S0075878.1:6631-18121 GCA_010110895.2 Picea sitchensis
GTCATATATTTTTTCCTCCACCATGGTAGGCCACTTAAGACAACAAGATTAGTCTTCCCCTATATCAATTAGTTCAAGACCCAACTCCCTATACCTTGACCTTGTCAGGGACATGCATAAAGAAACAACAAGAGCATATTGCTCTGGTACCACTAATCTAGATTATGTAGAGAACAAAATGAAGGTAGACATATAAATGGAAACATAAAAAGATATTGCAGAGAGCACAATAATACAATGAAACCCAAATTATCTTAAAATGAATGAAATAGAAAAATAGTATAAAATGCAAAACAACACAAACCATCTAGAATGGTGGTAGGTTATCTCTAAAGATAGATGTGTAAGCTACACTCATTCACAAGGGTACATTATGAGAGGCCAAGAATTACTTTCTAATATAAAGTATAAAACCCTAAGAGGCAAAATCCCAAAGATCCCAAAACCCTAACCCTAGGAGATGATGTGGTAAAAGGAATGCAGGTCTTGAGGAAGGTAATTGACATGTCAATTTATGAGGACCACGAATTTTGCATATAAAATTTGTTTAGGGAATTTCCTGGACCATTACAAAGATGAATCCATGCTCTATGTGTTTTTCAAGCCACACAATCAAATATTCTATGGTCTGTGTCAACTGCAAAAAATGTAAGGGAAATGCCCAAAAAACACAACAAAAGTTTGAGACCTAAAATATTGTAGTAGAAATACGAAGATGTGAAACTATTATGAGTTAGTGAAATAAATGGGTAGCCACTAGTATCCACCTGGATCAACATGTGTTTTTTGCATGGAAACACCACATCCCAATCACCACTCGCTCCAATTTAGGTAAGGGTTTCCTTGTCTTTATTGTTTTAGAAATTATAACTTAATTTGATTAATTAATATACCATGTAGGATGAGCGACTCTGAAAGTTGAAGTGAACCAAGAGATGGAGATGTAGGACGAAGAACGAAAAATCTCAAGTGTAATATCTATCATCAAATGATTAAAGTCGTTGAAACTATTGATCTCATCCTCGATCCCTTGTGGCAACCTCAAACATGAGTCATGCAAGATCTCAACAACCCCACCCAAAAGGTCAAACAAATTAATTCAACTCAAATTTGTAGACTCATCTCTCTTTGAATTTTTTTTACTTACTTTGCATTTTAACATAAAGTAATTTTGGGTTCAATTATACACATACCGATTTTTTAATTTTTAATATTGGATAATAAAAAATTATATAAAATATATTTAAAAATTATATAGTAAAATATCATATCAAATATATTCACTTATGGTCTACATATAATGGGGGAAAATGGCTTTTTCTTTGGGAAAATGGTTTTTGAATATTGAATGCATTTTTCTTACATATCAAAGTTATTACATATTGAGTGCATTTTTCTTATTGTAGAATGGGGGAAAATGGTTTTTGCTTGAATGTAGTTAAGGGTCACTATACGCTATTTGCTACTAATGTAGGTGAGGAAGAGTAAGAGAAATGACCTTTGTACACTCTTTGCTACTAATGTTAGTGAGAAAGAGTAAGGAAAAGGAAAATTGTACACTCTTCGCACTCTGAACATTGAATTTAATTTTTCACATCAAAGTTATTACACATTGAGTGCATTTTTCTTGCCAGAATGGGGAAAATGGTTTTTGCTTGAATGTAGTTAAGGGTCACTATACATTATTTGCTACTAATGTAGGTGAGGAAGAGTAAGAGAAATGACCTTTGTACACTCTTTGATAGTAATGTTAGTGAGAAAGAGTAAGGAAAAGGAAAATTGTACACTCTTCGCCACTTATGTGCATGCGGGAGAATAACTTAAAGTAGTGTAGTCTGAGTTGATAATTTAATCTCCAAGATTTTATGCATGTTGGGGTTTGAACAACCTTTAATGTGGCAATGCTCCATCTCAACTACTAATCACAACCCAACAAACTCATCGACATAAGATTTACTTGTATGGAAGAACTACATTTTAATATGACATGTAGCTTTGACCATTAATATAAAATGACACAATAAACTGAATAATAAAAATAACACTTAAATTTAAATTTATGAATATATTTAAAAATAACAATTTTAGTAATTCAAACACTTGTGTAAATAAAGAAAATACAATAATACTTAAATTCTATTTGAATATATTTTAAAATACTACCTTAATAACTTAACATATATTTAAAAAATAATACCTTAATAACTTAAAATACTCAGAGTAAATAAAAGAATAAAATAATACTAAATTTATACAAAGGATATCAGAAAATAATAATTTTAATAACTTAAAACACACTTGTATAAATAAAGAAGAATAACATTTTATCAAAATTTTTGGCACAACATGGAACAAGCCTCTAAAATATTTTATTATTTTAAACATTTATATTTTATAATTGTAAATAAAATATCCACATTTAAAATAAATTTTTTCCAATAATATAAACATTGAAATAACATTAAATAATTATATAATTTAAGTCTAAACTTTAGTGTTACTTAATTTATAATATATTTTAAACAAAATATTTAATGAATAAATAACTTTAGCTTTTAAAATTAAAAAAATATATTAAAGAAATTATAATTAATAATATTTAAAATAAAAAAAAAAAAAAAAAAAAAAAAAAAAAAAAAAAAAAAAAAAAAAAATAAATATAATTATAATTATTAATACAAAGAAAGTTTTAAAATTAAAAAAAAATATATTAAAGAAACTATAATTAATAATATTTATCAAATATACCACTAATACCTATAGATAATTATAAAATATACCATTCACATGGTTCAATATAATTTATAATTATTAATAATATACTACATTGTAATTTAATATAATTATTATTACAATGGAAAGAAGTGCCTTTATAATATAGTTATAATATTAATACAAGGGAAAATTAAAAATATATTAAAAAAAATTCATAATTAATACATTTATCAAATATACCACTAACATGTGGTTAAATATAATTATAAAATATACCATTCACATCTTGTTCAACATAATTATAATTATTAATGTAGCAAAAATACATTGTAATTTTTAATATAATTATTATTACAATGGAAAGAAAGGGCCTTATAACAGTTATAATATTAATACAAGGAAAGAAACCTAATTCACAGAGGCAATGATTATTAGAAGGGAAAGAAAGGGTCTTAGTAGGGTTAGGGTGAATGGTTTATTCAATTATTTGTAATTTAATATAATTGCCATTATAATGAAAGAAAGGTTTTATATTATAATTATAATTATTGGCTATAAGAGAAAGACACTTGAATTCAATATAATGATTATTAGAGGGAAAGAGTCTTAGGGTTAGGATGAATGGTTTATTCAATTATTTGAATACAAAAGTGAAAGAATAAAATAACAACTTAACTCAATTATTATTTAAGAAAAGGGATACTTTAACTCAGAAGTATGTTAGGTAAAGATGGTTATATAGTTTATTATATTTATTTGGTACATCCTATTCGAACCTAAATATTGAACTACTAAACCTATAATGATTGGGTCATTAACATATATATCTTAGTGGGCCTACTATTAAGAATAATTCTCTCTTAGAGGTCACAAGTTCAAATCTGTAGGGGGTAGAGTATGTATAATTGCAGACTTTACCAAAGAAATTCATATGAGGGTGGTCTCATACACCAATTTGGTGTCCATGGACTACAAAATGATTATTATTATTATTATTGTTAGACATTTAGATAAAATTATTTGTATATGCAATTTTTCCCAAACACCCTATCCTCTTTGTTGCAAAATAAGACACATTAACATGCTTTCACCTTAAACAAAATAACTAACTTTGCAGCAATATGTTTAGATATACAAATCATAAAGTATTATTTATGAATTCATAAAGATTAAACAAAAATTAAACTAATTAATAACTCTTCCAACATGGCCACAAACTCAAGGGGAGCAATATCACAGCACACCCATCTTTGAAGGGATTGATATCGTACAATAGTAGAAACTGTTGGCTAACACAGAGATATATTCCTTGACAAAGACAGCCAATGGTGTAGCGTTGGGGGTGCAGTGTCATTGGAAGGTACAACCTATTAACAACCTCTTCTAAAATCAGGTTCTTATGACTGTCGCTATCGACAATGAATGAAGCAGCCCTTTTACCTACATTTGCGAGTGAAAAAGGTATTCCCCTTCCACTAGTTCTTCTTCCTGGTCGCTTTGGCTAGACTTTCTTGTGACAGTGACAAGCACTGGTTTGACATCGATAATCCACTTCCCTCCTTATAGATTTGATCTGTGAGTCGACCGGGCCTCCACTTTAAGATTTCAACTCAGCCTTTGAGGACTTCTCGGAGGACATTCTTTTGTGGCGAAGCTAATAGGATTTTATGTAGATCTGTCTCATTTTCTCGTCCTCCTTCTGACTACTATTACCCTTTGTGTCAGAATCTCTGGATCATTAGTCCCAGAGGCCATGTTTGATCCATCCCTATTTCTTGCGGTTAGTCACTTTCTCGCTTCAACAGATGAGTTTGAAGATCCAAACTCTCACCTCTTCTAATTTTAAATTTATGCTCGATTCTGATAGCATATCAATATTACACCTAATGATGTGGATGTCCAAACTCCATTGCTGAATGCATCTATGCAAAACTGAAAGCGGTTTGAGCACTAGATGTCGCTTCCGTAGTCTTGATACCCAATTGGTGCACTCCAAAGGGAAAAATATTGGTGAAATCTAGTAATCTCTTGTCCCTTTCCGTCGAAGAGATGGTCCATCTTGAAATCGTCCTCAGAGATTCCCAACAGGTAGTATATCATTTCATCGACATCCCCTCAAGGAATCCCATGTAGGTGCTGTAATTCACACAAACATTACAAGATTCTCTTATGGTCCTTTTCATGAGTGCAGCATCCCACGAGTCCTTAACATGGGAGATTTTACCTCGAGGAGTGAAAAGTAATATTTTCCCCGGAAACATTATGGACCTAATAATACCGGAGCAGATTCCACCATTTATCTTAAAACCATCCGCATTTATCAGCCCTTCAAATAATGGAACATCAAAATTTACTTATACCTTGAAATGAGAGGTACTTCCAAAGTGGCCGCTTGATAAAGATGCATCTCCCGTGGATAGTCGTTGAAGGATATGTGCAAACTTTTCCATCATTTCGTTCCTTTCTCGCGCTTTGGATTCCTCAAGCAACATTTTCATAGGAGTTCCTACTCTTTCATCTTTATTTTCGTCCCCCATCATCTTTTTTTGTCTCGACACAACCGATATTGTAATGTTTTGATTGGTTTGAGTCCCAACTTTGTGAATTTTATCTTGTTTGTGACATGCATAAATAAATAAATAAATGAAGAGTGCACCACTTGATAATACCATCGACTTCAACACTGAAGTTGTGTAGGGATTCAAACAAATTTCTAAGTAGAACCCACAATTACAAGGAATTACAAAAGAACATGATGAACTAAAAAGTGTCAAGAGGAACCGCTTGAATAGGTGGGTGGCCAACAATATCCACTGTATGGGCGAACTCATCGAAGACATCACACTGAGGAATCAAATGGCACCTTTTGGGGTCATTTTTTTTTTATATCATAGCTCCTAGTCTCCTGATGTTGTTCAACACACCGAGAGATTTCCAACAATACAAAAATCACCCGAATCAAAGTCTATATGTAGGAATTTATGCTCCCATAAGCTAGGACTCACCTTGTTGACACAATCATATATTGAGTGGGATGCCACATTACACCCATTACCACATGGGCTAGACATGTGGTTGCATTTCTCTCTAACAATATTCTAGAAGGTCCAAAACCCTAAGAACATTAATTGAGGATTGAGGCATGCAAAACCCTAACCTTAACCCTAAACAACTATCAGGCTATGTTAAACACTAGGATACTAGGAAGAGAAGGTGTCCCATCTCCTTTTAGTGATTTTACTTCTACCTAGCTTCCAGAAGAACATCTCGGGAGGGATATTAGAGCATAATAGAGGAGGTTGAATATTTTGTAGCAACCATTTAATCCACAATGTCCATGGAAACTCCATATTGAGTGCCCCCTTTCTTTGTACTTTCATTTCAAGAAAACTCAAGGAAAGGAGAAGATAGCACATGCATCACCTTTAGCCTAGTTTTCTCCTGTATCTGTTTTCCTAGGATACATTTTGTGTTTATTTTTGTGGATGGTGTGTTCACTTGCTTCTTCATTTTGATTTCTATTTGTTTTCATAAATATGAGCACCAAACTAATAATAATTAATATGGAATCTAAGTAAAAAAAATTGCATAATAAAAGTTGCATGTTATTGCAAGATTTGTTGTGACTTAACCAAGCCTCTAATATCCACATAATGTGATATTGTAGAATCATGATGTCCATGCTAAGTGAGGATTGCATTGAAAACATAGTATGAAGCATTTGTATTAACCTAAAGAAGGAGGAGCAAATTTGACAAGCAAATGCAATTCTTAGATTTGAATCCAAATTTTCTATCAGGACTCAAAATTTCTAAATGAACATTGTAACTTTGATCTGATTTCCTTGGTCACTGGGCTTGTGTTAAGTGATATGAGAGAATCCTAACATGAACCAAGGAGAAGCAGGAGGCCTACTAAAATCATGGGAGCCTCTATTACAGCTTCAATATCAACTAATAAAAAATGATTCTGATTCAGACTAGATCCACATTTGGCTACCATGTCTATATCCACGAATGCATCTCAGATACCAAATTCTCCTGATGTCAAATGAGGATTTCTCTGATTAAGGTTATAATCCAGATGTTTGAGGACCCATTAATGTGTTGTAAATGTTATACCAAGTTTTGTTAAAGATGAGGATACCATCCAAAGATACAACCACAAAATAATTTCCAATGGTAGCAAGATATCATTACCCATCACCTTGCATAATGTTAAGTAGAATATTGTGTTGGGTCAAAAGACATGAAAAAACCACTTGAAAAGGCCTTCTTTAGACTTGATTAGTGATTCCAAAAGACATGACCAACCACTAAAAAATGACTTCTTTAGAATTGATGTTTGTAGACTCAAACTCTTTGCTTATTCTTTGGTTTAAATCTTAACTTGATTTTGACAACATATAGATAAACGACTCCTAGTGAGAAATTTTCCAAGAAATCCATTTATGTTTGATGCATCCATGTAGGCCATTGTGTTAATTCAAAACCAAGTTCCACTTGGATTCGTTGGTACCCAATTTTGAGTCCAAGGTATGTAATATATTGATGTGCTTTGGCACTATCTAGTCTCTTTCTTGGTGCAAAGTTGTCCATCTTCTGTATTGGTCATGATAGTTCCCAACATGGTAGAATTCTTTCTTTGAGGGAATCAGTCAAAAGACACCCAAGTGGGTTTTTTCCTAAATGTTGCAAACTCATCTCCAAAATGTTTCTCCTGGGGAAGTCCCACCAACATTGGAATGGGGAAGATTTCAAGAAGCTATACAAGTGATATTTCATCACGATTTTTTAACAGCTATAATATCCTACAATTTAACCATTTCTCCAAAGCATTTGTTCGGCTCAAAATGAAGGAATGCCAAAATTAACATGTACTTTGAAGGGTGTTTCACACCAAAATCACTTCTTGTTGAAGGTGTCTCTATCATCATTGATATTTGCCTAAGGACCTATAAAAATTATCCATTATCAAGTTTCTTAGTTAAGAATGGACTGAGCAACCTTGACAATATATCTTGCTATGTCATATATTTTTTCCTCCACCATTGTAGGCCACTTAAGACAACAAGATTAGTCTTCCCCTATATCAATTAGTTCAAGACCCAACTCCCTATACCATGACCTTGTCACATGCATAAAGAAACAAATATATATTGCTGATACCACTAATCTAGATTATGTAGAGAACAAAATGAAGGTACATATATAAATGGAAACACAGATAGATATATTGTAGAGAGCACAATAATACAATGAAACCTAAATTATCTAAAATGAATGAAATAGAAAAATAGTATAAAATGCAAAACAACACAAACCATCTAGAATGGCGGTAGATTATCTCTAAAGATAGATGTGTCAACTACACTCATTCACAAGGGTACATTATTAGAGGCCAATAATTCCTTTCTAATATAAAGTATAAAACCCTAAGAGAAAATCCCAAAGCATCCTAAAACCCTAACCCCAGGAGATGGTGTGGTAAAAGGAATGCAGGTCTTGAGGAAGGTAATTGACATGTCAATTTATGAGGACCACGAATTTTGCATATAAAATTTGTTTAGGGAATTTACTGGACCATTACAAAGATGAATCCATGCTCTATGTGTTTTTCAAGCCACACAATCAAATATTCTATGGTCTGTGTCAACTGCAAAAAATGTAAGGGAAATGCCCAAAAAACACAACAAAAGTTTGAGACCCAAAAATTGTAGTAGGAACATAAGATGAAACCATTATGAGATAGTGAAATAACAGGCTCAGTATCCACCGATCAACATGTGTTTTTGCATGGAAACACTACATCCCACCACCACTCCTCCAATTTAGGGTAAGGGTTTCCTTGTTTATTGTTTTAGAAATTTATAACTGAATTTGATTAATTAATGAGTCATGCAGGATGAATGGTTCTTGAAAGTTGAAGTGAACTCAAGAGATGGAGATCGTAGGATGAAGAACTAAAAATCTCAAGTGGCATTATATATCATCAAATGATTAAAGTCGTTGAAACTATAGATCTCATCCTCGATCCCTTGTGGCAACCTCAAACATGAGTCATGCAAGATCTCAACAACCCCACCCAAAAGGTCAAACAAATTAATTCAACTCAAATTTGTAGACTCATATCTCTTTGAATTTTTACCATTTGCATTTTAACGAAGTAATTTTGGCTCAATTCATACACATAACTGCATTATATTTAATTTTAATATTGATAATAAAATTATATAAAATATATTTTAAAAAATTATATAATAAAACACATCAATATATTCACTTATGGTCTACATATAATGGGGGAAATGGCTTTTGCTTGGGGGAAAATGGTTTTTGAATATTGAATCCATTTTTCTTACATATCAAAGTTATTACATATTGAGTGCATTTTTCTTATTGTAGAATGGGGGAAAATGGTTTTTCTTGAATGTAGTTAAGGGTCACTATACATTATTTGCTACTAATGTAGATGAGGAAGAGTAAGAGAAATGACCTTTGTACACTCTTTGATAGTAATGTTAGTGAGAAAGAGTAAGGAAAAGTGAAATTGTACACTCTTCGTCACTCATGTGCATGGGGAAGAATAAGTTAAAGTAGTGTAGTGTGAGTTGATAATTTAATCTCCAAGATTTTATGCATGTTGGGGTTTGAACAACCTTTAATGTGGCAATGCTCCATCTCAACTACTAATCACAACCCAACAAACTCATCGACATAAGATTTACTTGTATGGAAGAACTACATTTTAATATGACATGTAGCTTTGACCATTAATATAAAATGAGACAATAAAATTGAACAATAAAATAATACTTAAATTTAAATTTATATGAATATATTTAAAAAATAATAATTTTAATAGCTTAAAACACTTGTATAAATAAAGAAAAATACAATAATACTTAAATTTATATGAATATATTTAAAAAATAATAATTTTAATAACTTAATATATATTTTAAAAATAATAATTTTAATAACTTAAAATACTTGTATAAATAAAAAGAATAAAATAATACTTAAATTTATATAAATATATTTAAAAAATAATAATTTTAATAACTTAAAACACACTTGTATAAATAAAGAAGAATAACATTTTTTACTTCAAATTTTAACATGGAATGTTTCTCTAAAATATATTCTTATTATTTTAAATATTTATATTTTGTAATTGTAAATAAAATATCCACATTTAATAGACATTCAAAATACTTTTCTTCAATAATATAAATATTGAAATAACATTAACAATTATATAATTTTTAAATTAAACTCTAAAAAATATTTAATTATAATATATTTAAATAAAATGTTTAATGAATTTAAATAACTTATGTTTTAAAATTAAAAAAATATATTAAAAAAATTATAATTAATAAGCTTTATCAAATATACCATTAACGTGTCGTTCAATATAATTATAAAATATACCACTAACATGGTTCAATATAATTATAGTTATTAATACAAATAAAATACACTGTAATTTAATATAATTATTATTACAATGGAAAGAAAGGGCCTTATAATATAGTTATAAGTATTAATAAAGGGAAAGACACTCGAATTCAATATAATGATTATTAGAAGAGAAAGAAAGGGTCTTAGTAGGGTTAGGGTGAATGGTTTATTCAATTATTTGTAATTTAATATAATTATTATTATAATGGAAAGAAAGGTCTTATAATATAATTATAATTATTAATATAAGAGAAAGACACTCGAATTCAATATAATTATTATTTTGAAAGAGTCTTAGGGTGAGGATGAATGGTTCATTCAATTATTTGAATACAAAAGTGAAAGAATAAAATAACAACTTAACTCAATTATTATTTAAGAAAAGGGAAAGATATTTAACTGCAAGTATGTTAGGGAAAATATTTGTTATTATGTTTATTATATTTATTTGAAAATATCCTCATTTGAACCTAAACATTGAACTACTAAACCTATAGTGATTGGGTCATTAACATATATATCTGAGTGGGCCTAATGGTTAAGAATAATTGTTTCCTCTTAAGAGGTCACAAGTTCAAATCTAGAGGGGGGTAGGGTATGTATACCTCCGTAGACTTTACCAGCAAAATCGTTGGGCGAAGGTGGTCTCATACACCGATTTTGTGTCTATGACCTTAAAAATAGATTATTATTATTATTATTATTTAGATAAAATTATTTGTATATGCAATTTTTCCCAAACACTCTATCCTCTTTGTTGCAAAATAAGACACATTAACATGCTTTCACCTTAAACAAAATAACTAACTTTGCGGCAATATGTTTAGATATACAAATCATGTGCATATTTATGAATTATATAAGATTAACAAAAAATTAAACCTAATTAATAACTTTTCCAACATGTCCAAATGGGTGAGGTTAAATGGAAAAATCATTGGATTCTCATTGGGAAGACAAACCTATGTTCAAAACCCTAGACACATATACCGAAGTTTCCTCTAGATATCACAATATAAAAACAAACCTCATCATATAGATATCAAATATAAATGACACAACAAAACACACCCAAAAAGGAATATAGTTAAACATTTCAACATTATAACTACATCAAGTTGATTATAAATATGAAATTAAATTTACAATTAGTTACCACTATGAAATACACACAGTAGGGACACTGAGTGAGGCAAACAACAAAATAAGTGAGCCTAGGGGATTGACCTTGAGACCTCCTACATGAATCTCAAAGCACTCAACCCCGTAATCTCTCTCTCTCTCTCTCTCTCTCTCTCTCTCTATATAT
>SNQJ01S0075878.1:20782-43540 GCA_010110895.2 Picea sitchensis
TATAAACAAAACAATTAAGTAATAATAAAACACCTAAAGATCCCTTAAAAATATAGTTTGTTTGGTGAAAAACTAAAATGGAGAAGAATGGACCTTAAAATAGCTCCCTTCACATATTAAACATAAATTATTATTTAAACCAAAATAAATACTTCAAGTAAAAGTAGTTTGAAACCTTACAATGACATTACATTTTTACATGAGCGCAAATTTATTAAGACTATTATAAGATAATTGTAACTATTTATAACCATCCTCTACCATTTGACAATTAGTTGATGCTTTTGGACACTTTTCTCCAGCCCAACATGATTCATTTCGACCATTTAACTATGTTTAACAACATTTTAATGATATGGAAGTGTGCTTTGGGGCAGCTATAAAGGTTCTGTGATTCATTTTGACCATTTAACTATGTTTAACAACATTTTAATGATATGGAAGTGTGATTTGGGGAAGATATAAAGGTTCCATAAATTTTAGGGAATAGTAGGGTAAGGGGCATAATGAATTTTTTCCTGTTGGAGATATTACATACCCATCTAGTATTTATTTTCCTAGGTTTGTTAGTCTATGTTGAGGATGTCTATGATGTTAGGGAACTAACCTCCCTAACCCCTTACGTAGGTAGAATAATATATTTTCCATGTAATAAAGGTAGACATTAGTTAATAAGTCATATTTAATAATGTGAACAAGTATAATGTAAGAAGTCTTTATAAAATCTTCTACTTCCAGAAATATATTCCTCTAGAATGTTCTTTAGAAAATATAATTAGTATAAATAGGAGTAGAAGGCATTAGAAAGTCTTGTCTTGAGAATTATTGTAATAGAGCTATGCTCTGATGGAGGTTTCCCCCTTGAAGAGGTAAGTGAACTTGGCTTTCTATCAATAAAGGTATCAATTTTGGTGTTGTGGTTCTCTATATTTTGTTGTTCCACTGGTATTTGTTGCAATAATTTTGTTTTCTTCTTATTATAATACATATGGTACATAACAAGTGGTATCATAGCACTTTCCTCTATAGAAACTATGGGGAGTTTTTCCAGGGTAGATACGTGTACTATCAGCGTCTTTAAAGCACATAGATTTGTCATTCAGCTAGTAAAACTGTGGCTGGGGAAGACTACACGTAGGAAATACAGACTATAATGTAAAGAGTTTAATGTTAATGGAAATTTGTGAGATCTATTAATATAATTCGATTGCTAAATTGCCCAAATTGTTAACAAGAAAAATTGTGTAGGAAATTAAAAAAAAAAAAATCAAAATTTTCTTTTTCTAGCTTAGTTGGTTTTGATTACGATCATATGAGAACAAGGATGAATACGCCATCCTGCACTTGACAGTTTGATTTTTCCTGGAAAGCGCAGGTCTGCCAGGAGATGTTTTGGTTCTCATACACTCTACGATGAGCACATGTCCCCAAGTAGGAGCCAGATGTTATCCCCATTTTGTGGATAACTAAGGAGATTATGTCTCGAGGCCCTCAGGTTTCATATATGGAGTGTCGAGAGACTACATGAACAACAATAACCTTTTGCACAGATGGAAACCCCTCTCACCACCACAGATGGTCACAAATTTCTAGATGGCATCCGCCACATCAATTGGGTTCCGGAAGGTAGTCGACCTTGCTCCATGAAGTACAAGTCAATATTATGGTGAGCATAATTTCAATATTTAATCTAGTTGAGTATGTTGTATCTTAGATTGCTCTAGATTTCATGATATATGCTTGGACATTATGCCTTTTGCCCTGCTTCACCTTGGTGTTTGACATTCTGCCCTAGTAAGTGGTCTTCCTTGGGGATGGGTTTGCTACTAGGAACTCCCTTAAAGAGCCACTGTACCATTCCCGACCATACTTACCACTTTCCATCATTGTTCCCCTCCATTTCCTTATCTCTTGGGATTTTAGGGTGTATTGACCCAAGAAAGGGTTGTCCCTCATTCTATGGGAAGAAGGGGATGAAGGCCCAGAGGGGTTGATGTTGGGTAAAAGATAAAAACCTTGTATAAACTTTCCAGATGCTTTTCCCAAGGATCACCCAAGAAATAAATGAAACACTTATCTTTGAGTAAAGTATGCCCACAATATAATAAAGAATGCTTAAAAGGTTAGTTGAAGGATAGGAGGTATCATCACGAGCCAACCTATCACGTCCATGAATATCTAGTGGTATGACATTTCCATCATATGGTCACCAAACTAGGGTAATGGCTCTCAGTTGCATGGCTGAGAGAAAGGGGGTCTCATCACGATCCAACCTTCTCATTTCCACTATGGTGTATGTGGGTGACATTTCCATCATCTAGTCACCATGCCAAGGTAATGACCTTCAAACTCTCCTTATTCTATATTGAAAGAAAGTACAAAGAAAGAAAGATAAAAGTCAGTTGATGGGCTTGGAAAAAGTGCATTGCAGAAGAAGGTACCACACACCCTCTACAAAGGCACCCATGAATGAGACATTACGACCCCTTGTATGTCATGAGACCTATTCCCTTTCTGTATTAAACCCAACCACTTCATCCACTTTACATGTCTTAGAGAGGGATCTCTTGGAAACTCTCCTTGACCTAGGACAAGATCTACCCAATAGGGCACCTCGTCAACCCTCCCATATCCAATATTGACAAGTCGCATAGTCTCTTTGAGCATTTAATTGTTTTCTATAGTGATCTTTGATAAACATGCTTATGTGGCTCATTTATTGATTGGATTCACTTATCATGATATTATGACTTGGGATCCTTGGAGGGCATGCTTATTTGTCTTTGCAGGACCTAGTTGGTGGACAACTTTGGGAGAACAAGCCTAGCTTGGGCTCCCATAGGGATACAAGCCCACATGTTGGATTCCAAGGGCCTGCATGCCAGATGAGAAAGATCAAACTTGAAAGGCCTTGATATTGACTTGGATGACATATCCTAGCCCCCACATGCCAAAACTTTTTCCTAGGAGAGGCAAAACGTCACTCCTAGAGGCATGACGTCACCTAGGGGGTTAGGGTTTGGTGGTGAGGTTACACTCATTGACACATGGATGTTTTGAGGAGAAGAGGGTCTTCACCATGATGAGATCATCTAGATTCTTGACATGTGGCCTTTGGAGGCCTACCCATGCTTATCCAACACCAACGACGTCTTCAAAGTGGCAAAATTTCCCCTAAAGGGAAGATGTCCATGTAAAATTAGGGTTTATTTGTGCAAAAGTGAAACTTTAGATGAATTGTTTAATATTACTTTGTTAAAAGGGGAAATATTAGGGTTGTTGACCCCTAGTCTTGTGGTTTACCCCTTATATTGTGGACAAGTCACCTTCGTGACATTTTGTATAAATAAGAGATCATAAGATCTCATTTTAACATAACTCTCCTTCATTGTGAGAAGTATTGGTTTGAGATTTTCGCTATCTTTGGCTCTATTTGTCTCTTGTGCACTTTTTTATGGCCATATTGATGAATGGTTGATGGAGGAGTGAGGCTCTAGCCTTGGATGAATGCGTTCTAGCTTTTATGGTGGATTATCTTAGCATCTTTCTTGATTTTGGTATGGTCTTTTACTCTTATGGTATCATTCTTTTCAAGTCAAGGATTGTTGTTCTAGGAGCTAGGTGGGAAGTATAAGGGCATACACCCCCACCATAGTATTCATAATTTTATGGTTCATGTTATTGGTTAAACAAGGGTTTGCTAAGAGAAGTATATTAAACCCTAGCTAGAGAAACTTGCCTTGGGAAGTAAAAAAAACTTACACCCCAAAGGAGGTATCTTCTCTAGATCTTTCTTTATTTGACTCCATTAACCCAATAGTAAAGGAACTAGTCATATATTTTTTGCATTGGATATATAAAATCATTTCCTTGGGAAACTGATTTTTTTTTATCTTTTGAAAGGTCTCTTGCTTGAAGTTGGTTTGCCTCAATGAGAGGAGTCTTCCCCTACTAGGGAGTCCCATCTCTCCCACTACTTTACTTGTTGTTACAAACCCTAACCTACAACCATTATGGCTGATCTAACCTATATAAACTACTAACCTTAACTCCTAAACTAACCCTAGACTAGCTCCTAAATTTTGCACACTAACTCTACTAACTAGGGCACATCTTTTGGGCTACTTGTTGGCATCTTTTTATGGTGTAATTTGCTGATAAAAGTGAATGAATTCTACAGCCATAAGGACACAATTTTCTGCAGAAAATACATGTTATAACAACTTTCTTTATTCAGCCTCAAACTGCCATTTTTCAGTCATAATTGATTGCCATACTCATTGATAATAATGTTGATTGATCTTATGCTTTACATGCTGATTTGAATGTCTTAATTGCTAATATAAAATGTCATCTACTATTGCAAATTAGGGACACCAAGCTTAACTTGTTGATCCATACTAACATATATCATTGCAAGTTGGATTTTCTTATGTCTTGGGAAGGTAGAATCATCTGGAGAAGTACTATACCTTTGGGAAAACAATCACTAGACTTACAAGGCATATATTCCCACATTTCAGTCCACTTAGACTTGACCTCTAGGGTCTTCACTTCCATCTCTATCCATCCCCATCTCATTCCCCCTAGGGTCACTGGGATCACCTCCCTAGAGTGACCTAGTCACCCTTGAAGTGTGGGACCTACATCGAGGTGAAATTGGGTGTAGGATTCCCAAGTTGTAGCACTTGCTTTGTGGTTGGGTCAGGATTTTCCCAAACTACAACTTGCACTATAACAGGCGCTTCTGAAGTTTAGTACCTGGGTCATATTGTAGGAAAGGATGGTGTACAAGTGGATCCTAAGAATATTGAAGCTATGAAGGATTGACCTCGCTTTAAAAATCTTAAAATCTTGCGTGGTTTCCTGGGTTTAACAGGATATTATCGCAAAACTGTTCGTGATTATGGAAAAATTGCAACTCCTCTCACTACTCTCCTTAAAAAGAATGCTTTCAGTTGGACTCTAGAAGCTAATAAATCCTTCCAAGCCTTGAAAGATGTTATGTGCACAACTCCCGTCCTAGCACTACCCAACTTCACCAAGACTTTTGTCCTGGAATGCGATGCGTTAGGGAAAGGAATTGGGGCAATCCTCGTGCAAGATGGTAGACCTTTGGATTTCACTCGCAAACAAATATCAAAGTGACATCTGGGCCAATCAACCTATGAAAAGGAAATGTTGGCTATTTTGCATGTAGTGGATCTTTGGCATCCTTATCTATTGGGGCAATGCTTCCAAATAAAAACTGATCATTGTAGCCTCGAGTATTTTCTGGAACAAATAATTTCATCCTCAGAGCAACAAAAATGGGTGACCAAGCTGTTTCGATATGATTATGAGATCATCTACAAGAAGGGAAAATAAAATGTGGTTGTTGATTCTCTTTCAAGGAAATATGAAGAAGAAGTTTCCATATTTCCCCTCTCATTCATTGTAGCAGACAAGTTTCAAGTCATTCACCAGGAATGGCTCCAAGACCCCACACTTTCTAGATTGATCCAAAAATTGCAACAATATCTTCAAGCTTCTCTAGGGCACTCTTGGCACAATGAAGAGCTTCACTATAAAGGTTGACTGTATTAAAGAAAACAATCAAACCTTAAATCCATGGTGCTTTATGTGTTGCATGATTCACTTGCAGTTGGGCATTCAGGGTTCACCAAAACTTATGAATGGGTCAAACGTTCTTTTTTCTGGGATGGTATGAAATAGGATATCCACAACTTTGTGGTTGAATGTGAGACATGTCAATGCAATAAGGGAGAAACAATCAAATCTCCAAGAACACTCCAAACACTCTCGATTCCATTTTCTATTTGGAAGGATATTTCTATGCATTTCATTGTTGGCTTACCTAAATTGAGCAATAAGTTGGTCATCATTGTGGTAGTAGATCGTATTTCCAAATATGCTCATTTATATTCTCTTCAACACCCATTCACTGAATCCATAGTGACTCATTTTTTGTGTGGATAACATATTCAAACTCCATGGCATGACTCATTCTATTGTCTCTGACTGAGATCCAACTTTCACCAACAACTTTTGGAAATAATTGTTCTGGATCCAGGAAACCCAATTTCATTTCAACACTGTCTATCATCTTCGGAATGATGGAAAAATTGAAGTTGTCAACAAGTGTTTGGAAACATATTTGCGATGTTTTGTATTCGGAAAAAAAATAGCGGGCTCAGTGGTTACCCCTAGTTGAATGGTGGTACAACACATCTTACCATACTACCACTCACATGACTCCTTTTGAAGCAGTCTACAGGAAAAATACACTGTCAAATCTGTCATACATGCTAGGTGTCTCCAAGGTTCAGGAGGTCGAAAAAAATCTTACAGTCCAAGTGGCCATTCTCTGCACCCTCAAACAAAATTTGGCCACGACTCAGAATCACATGAAGCAACAAGCAGATCGGGGTCGTTTCAAACATCAATTCATTGAATGCGACTTAGTGTTTCTTCATTTGCAACCTTATAAGAAGAATTCACTCAAGGTTGAACACTATCAGAAACTTGCCCCCAAATTTTATGATCTTTATACAATTCTCAAGCAAGTGGGGCATGTGGCCTACCAATTTTCTCTACCAAGTCATTCTAAGCTCCATCTTGTTTTCCATGTCTCATGCTTAAATAAAGTGATTGGAACTAAGTGCCAAATTCAAACTGGTCTCCCTAAGTTGGATGAAGAAGGTTCCATTTCGTTACATCCACAAGAAGTCTTGGACTAGCAAGAGTGTTGTCTCCATCAGTGCACCATTAAGGAAGTGTTAGTTCAATGGAAAGATACAACTCCATAAGATGCCACCTAAGAGTCAGCTACCATTCTGCAACAATTTCCTCATCTCAAGCCTTAAGGACAAGGTTTTTTTTCAAGGGGGAGGGAATTTTAGGGACCTAACCTCCCTAACCCCTCACATAGGTAGAATAATATATTTTCCATGTAATAAAGGCCGACATTAGTTAACAAGTTTTATTTAATAATGTGAACAAGTCTAATGTAATAAGACTTTATAGAAGTTTTCGCTTCTAGAAATATCTTCCTCTTGAATGTTCTTTAGAAGATAGAATTAGTATAAGTATAAGTAGAAGGCATGGAAAATTCTTGTCTTGAGAACTATTGTAATAGAGCTATTCTCTACTGGAGGTTTCCCTCTTGAAGAGGCAAGTGAACTTGGTTTTTTATCAAGTAAGGTATCATTTTTGGTGTTGTGGTTCTCTATATTTTGGTGTTTCACTGGTATTTTCTATAATACTTCCTTTTATGCGTATTATAATACATATGGTACCTAACACCTAGTCAAAATATTCTCCCCTAGATGAGGGTGCCACATCCTCTTCAATCGTTACTCAATTACACTTCTGTTAGATTAGTGGAGTAGATTCTTGCATGGAAACCTCAGTATTATCACCAAGTGTTGCATGATCACCTCGGGATCATCACCATGAGAGTGCACTTACCTTAGGATCATCACCAGGAAGGTGCCACACATGTGCATGCATGATTCTCTCCTCACTCCACTTGTGATTAGCGAGTTAACCGGTTATTTCACGGACAATTAACTAGAACTAGGTTGTGATTCACTCTAGAGTATGTTAGTGTGTGTTCACATATCTCTATATCACTACTATGGCGCATTAGTTCATCCATGTAGAGTATATAATGTGTATTTTTCCATTATCTCATTTGGTTAATACAATTCTCTATTATTTCTCTCCATCTTTCTTCTCTCTCTCTCTCTCTCAACTTTGCAAGCTTTGTGTGAATTGTTTCTAGCTAGATTATCTGTGCATGTTTCAACCAAATTATACATGGTATCAGATCCCACAGGTTTCTAGGAAGAAAGTGCAAAAGAACTCATTTGTAGGTACAAAATATTGAAGCAGTAAAAAATGATGAAATTTTTGTCGTCAGTTCTTCTCACGCCACACAATTATTTCGAGTGGAAGATAAAGATTCTAGTTTTGCTAAGAGGTAGAGGCGTGTACCAAATTACCATGGCTACAGAGAATGGACCCACATCAACAATTGAAAAATACAAATGCTTCAAACACATGGATGAGGCCTTCGGTCTCATTTTCATGTCAATTTCTCCCGAGCTATTGTTTCATGTTCAATCTTGTTATGCTCCAAACGATATTTGGAGCACTCTGGAAGGTCTCTTTATAAAGAAGGATGGAAGGTCTCTGCAATGTTTTAACTTCTTCAAGAATTGTTTCTAATCTTATATTGAGGCATATCTGTGTTCCCCTTGACCAATTTATCACTCACATTGAGTCACCAAAAAAATTAAGTTCCATGCAACCTTTTTCGATAACAAAAATGAGAAGAAGATTTAATCTCAATAGTTTTTCAAAGTTCTTTGTTCCTTCTCCCAAACCCATTGACATATTGAATTAGTCGGAGTCATTTAGATACAGAAGTGCCCCGCCACCACATATTAAGTTTTGGGAGGCACCATCGAAACATCCCCAAGGTTTGGTTTTTCCAATCTCTTCTTATTGGATCACACAAATACCTGCTTGATCCTTCTCCCGAGGGAAAAATGAAAGAATTGAAAGACTTTGAGTTGTTATTTCATGAACAATGGGATTTTCTTGAAAGATGACCTTATTTCGGGCCAACCATATCCCCCAGATGATTAATAGTGGGATGGATTTTACCTTTTTAAGATCTCTTCTTTCTAACCAAATCTTCCAAGCCCTCTCTAGGTTGGTCCCACTCCAGCTAAAATTGACCCCCAACAAATTTGAGCACTCTCTCCAGGCCTCCTGAGAATAGAGACAACCCAAGAAGAGGTGCAAAACAATCTCTTCATGATTTTTGCATAGATAGAACCATCCAGGCCCCTGATTAATCCTTTTTTGCATGTTGTCCCAAGTTGGGGCTTTATTTTCTAGTGAACTCCACATAAAGAGTCTTATTTTTTCCGGACATTTATATTTTTAGAGATTTTTCAACCACCATATTATATCCCTTTGATGATGCTCAATACTTAGATGGATATATCCTTCTTTTGGGGTGTATGTGCCTGATGGGCTATGAATCCATACCATTTCATCTTCCCTATCTCTTAATCTAATATGAGATGTCCTAAGAGCATAAATGTAACCTTCCATTAGTCTAATATCTTCTCCTTCTAGCCCCAATCCATTTTACAAACACCACCCTTGTGCCCAGAGAGTGTTATGTAATGGATCTGCAATCTGATTGAGGGTGACAAATACAATCATTCAAAGTTGTTCCACTGTGTGTTAAGAGAGAATGTGTTTTCTATTGATGCCCGACCATGGGTCTCTACCCAACCATGTTTTTTTCCCATTCCCTATCTTCCATGCAAATCCATCCCCAATGACCGAGAATGAGCTAAGAAATGCTTTCCAGATAATCGACACTCCAAATTTTTTCTTTTCCAGGTTCCTGATCCATTCTTCCAACGAATTCGGGGCTATGTATTTTTGTGTTACTACTCTGGTCCATAATCTTGAAGTTGATACCAGCCTCTAGACACATTTTTCCGCCAGAGCCTTGTAAAAAAGGAAAATATTTTTTATCCCCCACCCACCGAGCTACTTTTGGATTGCTATCCTTTCTCACTTGACCCAAGGAAGGACATAGGTATATGAAGTTCCACTCCATAGAAATTTGAAGAAAATACGCCTAGCTACTTCCAAAATACCTTTTGAGATCCAGGCTAGAGACATCCAGTAAATCGAGATAGCTTCAAGAACCTATTTAACTAGAATAAGTCTTCCATCCCTAGAAAGCCATCTATGATTTCAATTTTGAAGCCTCTTTTCCAGATTTCCAATTAAACACATCCAATCTATCTTCTTATAGTCATTTGGTTTTAGTTTGAAACTCAGATACTTTATTCCTTTGTCTACCTCCTTTAACTCAAAAGGAAATAACGCCCTATAAGAATTAATTTCCTCCTCAGAGAGCATATGGTATGAAATAGTTGATTTTCTTCCGTTGATTTGCATACCTGTAGCTCTGGAGAAAATATTTAGAATGCTCTCTAGAGTTTCAATATCCCTTCTTTTCCCATCACAAAATATTAGCACATCGTCCACAAAGAGAAAGTGAGAAATTTTTAGATTGTGAGAAATATGGATTCTTGAGAAGGTTCCTTGTCTCTTAGCTTCTCTGATCGCTCTACTAAGCCCTTCCGCTACCAAAAGGAACAACAAAGGAGGCAATGGGCATCCTTGATGCAGTCCCCTTTCAGAATGAAAAAAAGGAGAATCTAAACCATTAATTAGAACAACAAAGGGCATCGTAGTGATGTAGCTCATTACCCACCTGATAAAAGGAACCTCAAAACCCAAATGAGTTAGTAAAAGATGTATGCATAACCAACTGACCCTATCATAGGATTTTGAAAGATCGGTTTTCAGTACTAATCCTTTCATATTTTTTCTTTTTAAACTGTGAATGCCTTCTTGAGCTACACCAATAGCTTCATGTATTTGACACCCTTCCAAAAACCCAAATTGTTCACTCGAAATCCTATTGGAGAGAAAAAAATTTACTCTTCTTGCTATGACTTTTGATACAACCTTGTAAATGCAATTACATATAGAACTATGCCTGAATTCATCAAGGGAAGAAGGATTATCGGGATTAGGGATGAGAGCTATGAATGTAGAATTGAATCTTGCGAGGATGCGTCCAGAAGCCCTAGTGTCTTCCACTAAATGAAAAATGTCATGTCCCAACACATCATAAATATCCAGGAAGAATTCAATTGGCCATATGTTCGGTCCTTGGCTTTTTTCCTTTTGAAAACTGTGTAGAGCCTCTTTTAGTTCCTCCTCCGAGACTTCTTCCATCAGAGACCTATTATCTTCCTCCTCCATAAATATAGGGAATAGTTGGGCTAAGAAGACAACTTCTAGGATCGAGGCCCTCTTCTCAACTTTAAATAATGATTGGAAATAATATTTTCCCAACCAGGCCATACCTTCGAAGGAATTTTCTACATTTCCGTGTTGATCCTCCAATTTCCAAATGGTGTTGGAAAATAACTTTTCCTTCGCACATGATTGGAAGAAATTTGTATTCTTGTCCCCACTTTCTAACCAAATCACTTTGTTTTTAAGTTTCCAATTGTCCTCCTTATCATGCAGTAAATTCTTCCTCCTGTCTTCTAGCCTGATCAGGTCTTCTTTGGATTCTTGTGAAAGGAATCCTCCTCCATCAGACTCATAGATCACATTAACCCTTTCTTCAATCTCCTTTAACTCTTGGTCATCCCTCTGTCTCTTGATAAAGTCCCATGTAACTATTTTCTCCTTGACCTTTTTTAGATTGGTAGCAATCTGAAAAGTTGTCGATTCAAGTGCATTGTGGTTGAAAGGAGTCCAATTTTCCTTAACTAAATTAATAAAGGATTCATATTTTAGCCAGGTGATGTTGAGTTTGAAGGGGATAGCAGGTTTCATATTGCCCCTTCTGATCTCCAAGAAAATAGGGAAATGGTCGGACTCCCTTCCGCTTCAATCCATTGTTTGATAAGCACTTGTCTTTCAAGAAAAAATTCTGATACTACAAACTTTTCAATCCTCTTAGCTATCCGATCCTCACCTACCTGTTTATTCCTCGATGTTGGTTTCACTTGGTAGGATCAACATCAAAAAGGTTTTTAACAGTCATATTTTGGGAGAAGTAATCAGAGAGGGGATCTTCTCTAGCTTGAGGCCCCCAAACTTCAGCCAATCCCAACGAGAAATTGAAATCCCATCATAGAATTAAAGAATCACCATCAAACGATGATTTGTTGAGAAGGGCATCCCAAAAGGGAACCTGATCCTGAGAAGGGCCATATATATTGAAAATGTGAATCTCCATTCCCAGATCTGCCAAAAAGACTTCAATACCAAGACAAGATTCAAACCCCTAGGAGTCTGATAGCTTGATTGTCCTAGAGTTCCATCTCACTGCCAACCCACCAGACCTTTCTTTGACATTCGTAGATAAAAAAATCCCATCCAGGAAACATGGCTTCCAAGCTAGTACTCACTACCTCTCCATCCCCAGCAAGGATGATTTTAAGGATGGAAATTTATAATAAAATGTAGAAGCATGGGCTAATATTAGTAGTCCTTAATATGCAAAATGTAAAATGTTTGGCGATAGTTTTGTAAAAATATTCAAATTTGTAAGGATTTTATATAGTTTCTTTAAAATTTTGGCAATTTTTAAGGTAAAATCATTTTATTCTATGGAATTTGGGTGAATTGCTTTGAGAAAAAATGGAAAATAGCGAATATCGTTTTGGGAAAAACCATGGAAAATTAGCCCATTTGTAAAATTTATCCCCTAAAATCATCTATGTCCTCCAGATTCTCTTGAAGTAGAATTACATCTGAAAGGGCGGTATTCACCACCCTTTTAAGGGCAATTTTTTTGTGGGGATTCACTAGACACCTATAGTTGAAGGACATGATTTTCATTTTGTACCCTTCTTATGGGAATGCGTAGCTCTAAGATCCCTTTCAATGGATTGTTTCTTTCCAGCCAACATGTCGCTTCTAGCTTTAACTTGAGATTTTGATAAAAAGACTTTCTTCCTCGCCCTTCGCCTCCCACTATGCATAAGGGTTCTGACCCCAGATCCCCATTTTTACTAATGGAGTCTCAGGATCATAAGTAATAACGGGTGGAAGATTCCCCCCAAATCCAGGGAAGACTCCCACCTATGAAACCACCCTCAACATTGTCTCACAGTCACTAGAAGGGGTAGTAGAGCATAAAGCAGGTTGAATTTGAGGGAAAAACATTATGGGGGGGAACTTCGGGGATATAGATAGATTTCACAATGCTTCAATCCAGCCATTTCCAACCAAAGTAATTGAATTTAACATAAAATTTAACGAAGAGATGGGAGGACCAGGATTACTTGTGAGGCAATCGAAGGATGAGGTTGTGAAAAAGTTTGTCAAAATCCGGGCGCGTATGACTGCTTATCACTGCCTAATATTCTTCATGTGTCGCGTTCTCCTCTGACTGAGCTACACCAATGATCTCTTCAGTCTCAACTATCTCCTTCTCAATGATCTGAACCCCAACCATGACAACCCTTTCAGTTTCCAAAATGGTTCCATGCTCATTGTCAGATGTAGTCAAGTTTATCCTCTACTTCTGAGCAGAGAAGGCATTTTCCCCATTCCTAACCCGAAGTGGTAGATGACAATCCACAACCAAATGACTGTATTGGCGGCATATCCTACAGTGGAATGACACATCTTCATAATCCAACTTCTGAGTGTGTACATAGGGTCCCCATTTTAGATCTACTTCCTCGCCCAACCCTTCCTTCACATTAATGCTAACCATAATTCTAGCTACTTTCCACTGCTATGTCTGCTTAAAAGATAAATCAACTTCCAATTATTCCCCTAGAAAATTACCGATCCTCATGAAGGCTTCAGGAGTCCAAAATTGCATAGGTAAGCCTGGAAGTCTCACCCAAACCGAGATTTTTTCCATTCGTTCTTGGCCAGCATCAAAGAGTGGCGTCCATGGCTTTAGTAGCAATGGGGTGTTGTTAATGCTCCAGTTTTTTCCAAGGACCCACCGAGCATGATCCGACCCAAGGAAATTAAAATCAAACTAGTTTTGAGTTAGCTACATAATCTCTAGAACATAACCCAACTGATCTTTCCAAGCGACAGTGGTCCAAGCCTTGCCCATTTTTCAGTGAAAAAGAATGTCCCTGTGCTCTCCCAACCAAGGTTTGATTTGACATTATAACCAATTGTTGTAATTCCACTTCTTCCCATAAAATCAGGTTTCCAACCTTCCCTCTTGACTTTAAAAACTTATTTTTTATACTCTTTGGATTCTCTGCCTTTGAATGGGAAGCGATGGCTCGAGCCCCTGGCGAGATAGAAATTTCACTTGAACCACTTGCATGGAATCCTAGAATCTCCACCGACAGGGGGAAACCCCTTTGTTCTTCCGGGTTTAGAGATGTCGCAATGAAACCCCCTACCTTGATGGGTTGAAGCCCTTCGGCGGTCGAGACACGACTGGAACCAGGCTTGAGTTCCCCAAACACGGCAACACAAGAAACTCTTCAGGTGGTAAAACTAAACCCTCTTCCTATTGACTATATCTCGAGGTTGGAATCGTGCCCCCAAAAAAGTCCCCAAACTCGAGCACAGGGTTATTCCACAAAGAAGAAACTGGAACGCAGTCCGACAAAGAAAGCCTTAGCACCGTTAGGTCAGGAAGAAAGTTGAAGTTGGCTTCATCCGAGCACCACTACTGAAACCCTCTCCTCGAGCCTGCATCTAGAATCCCTATATTCGCTCGACCTAAAGTGGATTGGGGGAGGCCCGAGCCTTCGCCAACTGATACACTGGATGGATCGGCTTCCAAATGAGGAAAAACCTGACTACAGGCCAATCCACTACTGTATCCCTCTCAATTGACAACAATACCACCGATCTCCATCCCTAAGCCACCTGGAACTAACCAAATATCACTTTCTTCTAAAAAAAATCTACAGTAAAATCCACATAATCCTCCTCCAGCATTCTGGACCCCTAGACTTGTAACCTCGTTGTAAACCCTGAAACGTGAATCGACTGCCATTCGATCATGGATCGAGCAACTCATATATAGATCAATCACTATCACCACATGCATGTGTTATATTGTCATGTTGTGTTCAAAGTGCATGCACTTGCTGTGCATGAGAGAAACCATCTAATCTAAATTCCAAATAGAAAGGAAAGGGAAATAAGGATCTCAAGAAAAGAAAGGAAGGCAATTTCAAACCCTCGATGATTCTTCCAACTCAAAAGCCAAAAAGGGAAAACAAGGGAAGTCAAAGTGTGGTTACTGCAATCATTACTACCATATCAAATCATCTTGCATGAATAATACAATAGAACTCATGGCACAAACACTCCAATAGAACAACCTTAGGGACTATATTCTCGAGAATGCCAAAAAGAAGCCAGGAGACAAAGCGCCACAAAACCAAGGTAATTCCCATGCTTTGATTTCTATTCATTCTTCTCTTGATGCATGGATCCTCGATTCCAGAGCATCTCATCACATGGAAGCAACGAAATATGTCTTATCATCTTTAATTGCATGCACATGTCCTCCCATTCTAATGGGTGATGATTCTCCAGTGGAAGTCACTGGACAAGGGAGAGTAGATCTCCAACATGGAAGTTTCGAGAAAGAACTGCATGTTCTAAAACTCTCTGTGAATCTACTCTATTTTTATTAGATAGCACATACAAGCACGAGAAAAAGGGTGGAATTCACACCCGATTCTGTGACCATATATGACATGCAAGACAACTCCAAGATTGTTGTAGGTGAGGTAAATCACCAATCTCGATTGTACATTTTTTCTAAGTTTATTGTTAAATCCGATTCTGCATTGCTACTAATGCATGCCAATGATGATAGTAGATTTTGGCACGAGACATTTGGTCTTTTAAATTTTAGGTACATGTAATAAATCAACAAACAGGGAATGGTCAAAAGCTTGCTTGGCATACATTTTTCTGAAGGATTTTGTCAAGGATGTATTCTTGGAAAACATCCCCAAGAGAAATTTGAGAAAGGGAAGGCTTGGAGGACCTCCTCTCCCTTAGATCTTTTCCACAATGACCTCATGGATCATTTTCCTCATCCTTCCATAAACAAGGCGAGATATGTGTTGCACTTCATTGATGATTACTCAAGGCACACTTGGGTATATTTTCTCAGGAAGAAGTTTGAAGTTTTTTAGCATCTCAAATATTTCAAAGCGCATGCAGGGACGTAGTTCAGGAAGATGATCAAGATCCTCACATATAATGGGGGGGATTATGTAAACAATTATGTACAACATATTTGTGATGAGGCAGGTATACAGTTCCATACACTCTACAACATAACATGGTAGCTGAGAGGAAGAACCGATCTTTGAAAGAGATGGCCAGTTGCATGATGCATGCAAGGTCCCTTCCCTCCAAACTTTGGGCTTGTTAATGTTTTGGTAGCTGCGGGAGGTATTAACCTCCACGTGTAACCTATGATTTAGAATAGAATATTCCAAAAGCAAGTGAACCATCAAAAAATATGTGTGGAAACTCTCAAAGACAAGTGGGCCTAGAAGAATAAATAATATTATAATATTATCTTCCAGAAATACAAGTCGAGTCCACGGGAAAAAGATAAACATAAAATATAATTACCAGAAAATCAGGTTGGCCCAACGAGAAACGTCACTGGACAGATTAATATAAATAAGGACGTTTTAGCTCATTTGTACACCCAGTCAGAGTGCAAGTCTTTTGGAGAGTTGCAGTTGCAGCTGCAAGGAGGAATAAGAGAGCATGGTCATCTCTTGATCTTGGTATCTCTCTTGGTGATTCTTTGATTCAGATGATTTTCGGAACTAAGTGAAAGAAGAGATATTACAATAAAATACACATAAAAATTGCCAGAAACAGAAAAATACCGCAATACATGATTTCTATTAATGAAATAAATGTACATAGACTGTAAAAATACAGAGTGCAAGACTTGCTAGAATGGTGGAATCTTTATCTTTGAGAAGAGATGTGACGGCTACGCTCATTCGCAAGAAGATCCTTACAGTGAGGCTCTGAAGCCCTTTTTATGATAAACATGAATGCCAAAACCCTATACATCCAAAAACCTAACCCTAGGAGATGAAATGCTAAAATTCATTTGGGCCCCGTTGGGGTAAGTTTGTACATTAATTTCCTGGATCAATCCCACCCCCTTAGCAAGCAATGGTCTCCATTACATTGAGTGCCTGGGGAAGAGAGGAAAGCATTTTCTGAATCTGAATCTTGGTGAGTTGTGTGCCTTGTTGGAGAAGTTGCGTTGCTTAGTCTGTGAAAGGCTATCACGAACCTATTGTTGGAGGGATTGAATCTGTTCCACCAACCTGTTGTCTCTGGGTTTGACGGGGCATTGTGTAGGCACCATTGTAGGTGAAGAAACAATATCAACTTTCTCTTCTCCAATATGCTTCTGCTAGATAGAAGGTGACGAGGTTGCAGTGTTTGTAGTGGCCTTCTATACATCCTTTGAACAGACTGTGAAGAGGATGAATTTTGCAGCATGAGAGGTTATCTTGCGACATTGTTTTGGTGGAATAGTAGTCGGAACTACCTCTGGTATCCTATAGAGGTGACCCTCCAGAGTAATAATGAAACTACGGGGTCGAGACTCATAAAAAACATAACGTTTCCACATATATGGTTGCCCCAAAATAACATCACAGACATCAAGAGGGGAAACATCACACACTACCTCATCCTTGAAGGGTTGGATGCCACAGGAAAGGCAACACTGCTGGCTGACACAAAGATTTCGTCCCTGGTGAAGCCACCCGATGTTGTATGGTTCCAGGTGTGGTGTTTTCGAAAACCCCAACTGTTTGACAACCTCAGATGAGATGAGGTTCTTATGGCTACTTCTATCAACAATCAAATGCAACGGGGTCCCCTTCACCCACATCTCTGAATGGAATAGGCACTCCCCCTCTTCAGGAGCTATTGGTTCTTCTAGTTGAATTGTTGTGGTCACGACAGTAGAAGTAGGTTCTGCGTCGATGATCTGTCCATTTTCATTATTTTCTGGATCAGGTTATGAATCAGGGTTCAAATCCTTGGCTTTGACCTCGACCACCAATGATTGTTTCGAGCGACATTCATCGGTGTTATGCTAAGGGATTTTTTGGAAGTCGCACGACCACTTTCCAGTGTCACTCTTTGTCTTTCCTTTACCCTTATTTTCTTGTGTCTTGGACTGGTTGTCGAGAGGTTGTTGCTTAGGGTCGTCTTTACCATGCTTTAGTTGTTGTAGATGTGCAGACCCGAACTCCCATTTGTTCTGGTGCCTAAATTTCTGCTTTATTTTGACAACATATCGATAGGTAGCTACCAATGATGAGATGTTTAGGAAATCCATTTCGGTTTGGATGTACCTATGCAGAGCTCCACGGTATTTCAGAACCAAATGCCACTCAAAATATTTAATACCCAGCTTGTGTGCAAGGTATGGAAAGTATTTGTGAACTCCGACACTGTTTGTCTCTTCTCTTGCCGCAGTGTGGTCCATCTCATACACTGGTCTTCATAGTTATCAATATGGTATTATTGTTCCTTGATCGCATCCAAAAAAATATCCCAAGTGGGCTCAACCCCGTATATTCCAGATTCCTCTATGGAACTTTGCTCCTAGTAAATTTCCCACCAATGTTTGACATGGGGGAGATCCTTGAGGAGTGCGAAGGTGATCTTTTCTCTATCGAAAAAATTGTGAACAGAGAAATAACCTTCTAGTAGATTCAACCATTTTTCCAAGGCATCCACATCTATTTGACCTTCAAATACGAGAATATCAAAATTAACTTGTACCTTGAAGGGAGAGGTTCCTCCAAAGTGGTCGCTTGATGAATTTGTGTCTGTTGCTATCAGCAGGCGTTGAAGGATGTGGGAAAAATTCTCCATCATTTCGTCCCTCTATCATGCAAGAGATTTCTCGAGCAACATGTTAATAGAATATTCTGCTCCACCATTTTTCTTTTCTGTTTCCATAGAGGGTTTCTTGGGTATGCGAGAGCGATTGTCCTCAAGAGAGACAAGCTCGAGACCCAACTTGCTATACTCGGACCTCGTCGGGGACATGCACTGAAAAACGATCAAGAACAACATGCTCTGATACCACTGATCCAAATTATTTTTGGAATGAAATGAAAGCAAAGATATTACAATGAAATAAACATAAAAATGTCTAGAAATAGAAAAATACTGCAATGCATGATTTCTATTAATGAAATAAATGTACAGATATTGTAAAAATATAGAGTGCAAGATTGCTAGAATGGTGGCAACTTTATCTATGAGAAGAGATGTGACGACTACACTCATTCGCAAGAAGATCCTTACAATGAGGCTCTGAAGGCCTTTTTATGATAAACATGAATGTCAAAACCCTAGACATCCAAAAACCTAACCCTAGGATGTGAAGCGCCAAAAGTCATGTGGGCCCCGTTGGGGTAACTTAGTACATTAACTTTCCATGGTCGTAACTTTTGCATACGATCTTCGTTTTAGGCATGTGATATCCCATTGGAAATGTATTTTCGAGAACTACACATTATGCTATCAAAATCTGATTTCGTCTACAGTTTGACTGTGGCAAGCCAAGAAAACACTGTTTATATCCCCAAAACGACCTTGAAAGTACAAAAAGATGTACTAACATGAAAACTTCCAAAATAATCCAGTTGGAATAGGTGGGTGAACAACAATATCCACTTGGATACTGTGTAGGGATTCAGGACAACCCACAAGTGCAGAACCCACAATTACAAAGAAATGTCATCATTACAGAGAAATGTGTTGAACTGAAAACTGTCAAGATGAGCCAGTTGGAATTTGGAACATGTGGGTGGCCACCATTATCCACCTGGATCAATCCTCCCCCCTTAGTAAGTAATTGTATCCATTGTGTTGAGTTCATGGGCTAGAGGGGAAAGCGTTTTATGAATCTGAATCTTGGTGAGTTGCGTGCCTTGTTGGAGAAGTTGCATTGCTTGGTCTGTGGAATGTTGTCACAAACCTGTTGTTGGCGCAATTGAATCTGTTCCACCAACCTGTTGTCTTTAGGCTTGATGGGGCATTGTGTAGGCACCATTGTAGGTGAAGAAACAATATTTTCTTTCTCTTCTACAATCTTCTTCTTCTGGATAGAAGGTGTTGAGGGTGCAGTGGTTGTAGTGGCCTTCTATGCATCCTTTGAACAGACTGTGAAGAGGATGAATTTTGCAGTATGATAGATTACCTTGCGGCACTGTTTTGGTGCAACAGTAGTCAGAACTACCTTTGGTATCCTGTAGAGATGACCCCCTAGAGTAATAATGACACTACGGGGTCGAGAATCATAAATAACATGATGTTTCCACATATATGGTTGGCCCAAAACAACATCACAGACATCAAGAGGGGAAACATCACACACTACATCATCCTTGAAAGGTTGGATGCCATAGGACAGGCATCATTGTTGGCTGACACAGAGATATCCTCCCTCGTGAAGCCACCCGATGATGTATGGCTACGGGTGTGGTGTTGTCGACAACCCCAACTGTTTGAAAACCTTAGATGAGATGAGGTTCTTCTAGATGTCGAGCTATCAACAATGAAATGCAACGGGGTCCCCTTCACCTACATCTGTGAATGGAAGAGGTGCTCCCCCTCTTCAGGATCTACTAGTTCTTCTGCTTGAATTGTTGCAATCGCGACAGTAGCAGTAGGGTTTGCGTCGATGATCTGTCAATTTTCAATATTTTTTGGATCAGATTATGAATCAGGGTTTGGCTCCTTATCTTTGACCTCAACCACTAATGATTGTTTTGAGAGACATTCATCGGTGTTATGCCGGGGGATTTTGTTGAAGTCACACCACTTCTTAGTTTCATTCTTCGTCTTTCCTTTACCCTTCTTTTCCTGTGTCTTGGATTGGTTTTCAGGAGGATGTTGGTTAGGGACATATTTACCATGTTTTGGTTGTTGCGGGTGTGCAGAACCGAACTCCCATTTGTTCTGGTGCCTAAATTTCTGCTCGATTTTGACAACATATCGATAGGAAAATCCCAATAATGAGATATTTAGGAAATCCATTTCGGTTTAGATGTACCTATGTAGAGCCCCAGGGTATTTTAGAACCAGATGTCGCTCAGAATCTTTGATACCCAACTTGGTGTGCAAGGTATGGAAAGTATTTGTGAACTACGACACTATTTGACTCTTCTCTTTTCGCAGTGTGGTCCATCTCATGTACTGGTCTTCATAGTTATCAATAAGGTAGTATTGTTCCTTGACTACATCCACACCAAAATCCCAAGTGGGCTCGGCCCCATATATTCCATATTCTTCTGTGGAACTTTGCTCCGAGTAAGTTTCCCACCAATGTTTGACATGGGGTAGAGCCTTGAGGAGTGCGAAGGTGATCTTTCCCTGTCGAAAAAATTGTGAACAAGGAAATAACCTTCTAGCAGATTCAACCATTTTTCTAAGGCATCCACATCTATCTGACCCTCAAATACGGAAATATCAAAATTAACTTGTACCTTGAAGGGAGAGGTTTCTCCAAAGTGGCATGTTGATGAATATGCGCATGTTGCTATCAGTAGGAGTTGAAGGATGTGGGAAAAATTCTCCATCATTTCGTTCCTCTGTCGCGCGATACCTTTCTCAAGCAAGAGGTTAATAGAATATTTTTCTCCACCATTTTTCTTTTCTGCCGCCATAGAGGGTTTCTTGGGTGTGAGAGAGAAATTTTCCTCAAGAGAGACAAGCTCAACACCCAACTTGCTATACTCGGACCTCATCGGGGACATGCACTAAAAAAATATCAAGAGCAACCTGCTCTGATACCACTGATCCGGATAATTTTCGGAATGAAATGAAAGCAAAGATATTACAATGCTCAACAATGGAGTTATCTTTTGCATGGCAATTTTTCTATGACCGACATGGGTCCACTTCACTTTTTCCTTGGTCTTGAGATCAGTTAGGATGCTTCAAGCATCAAGTTGTCTCAAACAAAGTATGCCAAGGATATTTTGGTCAGATTCAATATTAATGGTTACAAGTCTGCAACCACACCCTTATTATTCATGGTCAAGCTCGAGGATGGTGGGGATACACCATTGGTGGATTTCACCAAGTATAGACATCTAGTGAGGATCCTTCTTTACCTCACTCACTCTTGTCCCGACCTCTCGTATGCAGTGGGAGCAATTTCCAGGCACATGGAGGAGACACATGAGATGTTAATATTATGGTAGCTGCGGGAGGTATTTACCTCCATGTGTAAACCTGACGAGAATAGAATATTCTGGGAAGCAAGAAAAAACCCTAATGAGTTGGCTAATAACCCTAGAAGACAAGTTGGCTCAAGAGGATAATTGGTATTATGTTATTAGCCTACAAGAGAATAAGTCGACCAGAAGAAATATTATATACTAAGTAAATAGACACCCATAATGAGAAGTCGGCCCAGGCAGATAGCCAGAATTAGTATAAATACAGGAGGCCAATCTTGTCATGCCAAAAGATAACTCCATTTTTGCATGACAATTTTTCTATGACCGACATGGGTCCACTTCACTTTTTCTATGATCGACAGGAGGCCAATCTTGTCATGCCAAAAGATAACTCCATTTTTGCATGACAATTTTTCTATGACCGACATGGGTCCACTTCACTTTTTCCTTGGTCTCGAGATCAGTTAGGATGCTTCAATAGACACCCAAAATGAGAAGTCAGCCCTGACAGTTTGCCAGAATTAGTATAAATACAGGAGGCCAATCTTTATTCTGGCAGACATTCTCAGAATTGCAGAGTAGCACTTGTGTGCACTGCAATTGCCCAGTTTGTGCGCAAGTTTGGAGGAAAGTTGTCTTTGCAGCTGCTGCAGCTAGTAGATTATGTTTTGGCTTGGACTATCTCTTGGTTATGGTTTGGACTATCTGATCAACTCTTTTTTGGTGCTCTATCCTTGGAGAAAGGTGCACTACCCTTTGTTTGGATATCTAGCCTAGGGTTTGCTTTCAGAGTGATTCTCTGTCAAGGTTAAGGTGCTTGTAGGGTGGCTTCGGCCTATGGTTGGGTGACAATAGTGATATTTTCGATGGTAAAATGAGAACATCCATTATATTCTAACAGGTTATGGGCCCACACCTCCTT